>CDFA01014959.1:0-13097 GCA_000826305.1 Acanthamoeba healyi
AAAAAAAAAATAGTGAGCACGCACACGAGTTGCCACAGCCAACGACCAGCAAACGTGGTGGCTGGCATCCACTGGCGGAGACGGACGACGGCGCCGGAAGGGGGAGGTAGGGCGCGAAGACGGCCTGGGCATGGCGCCGGAGGATGGCGTACTCGCAGTACCAGTCCTTGTGCTTGGCGAACTTGGGCTGGGCGTACCTCGCGTTCCAGTACTCCCTCCCCCCGCCATACACGTCCTGTCCCGTGATGAGATTAGATGCTGCACTGTTATTGCTGTTGGAATCGATTGCCGTTTCTCCTCCCCTCTCCTGTTCCTCCATTTTGATTTCAAAAAAAAAATACTAAATAAAAATTCGTAAATGGTAATGGTTCGGTTTCGTGTTGGGGAAGGGACACGCGTGCGCGAGCGGGTCTGGGGCAGCCAAGGAGACCAGACCACCACCTCGTCCAACGTGGTGAGGCCGAGCACGACTTTTGGTCTGGCGCCGACCTAGAGAGAAGAGAGTGAGGAGTGGAGGCAAGCAGAACACCAGAGGCAAGATATAACGAGAGGGAGAGAGGAAGGCCGAAGACAGCTCGATCACGCACATCGAGGGAGACAGCAGCAGACCCAGAGAAACGGTCTACTCGGAGCGCGTGATCCTCACTCGGATTGTGCAGTGGAGGACAGATCTCTCTGCGAGAGGGAGCGGATAGGAGGAGAAGGGGGAAGAACTGATCGATCCATTGCGAAGATGCTTGGAACGCAACCCGCAACCAAGTTGATGCGGCGGGGGAGCTGGATCATCAGGAGGAATCGAGATCATGACAGCGAGACCAGCGGAAGGAAGAGGGACAAGGAAGACGAGAAGCTCTTCCAGCGGCTCAAACGCGACAACAACCTGTGCGCAGACTGTTCGGCCAAGGGTACGCTTGGAGAGCCTGCCCTCTCCACATGATCACATCTGTTCAGTTCGTCTGACTGGGCGAGGAACCCAGGTGCCAAGCATGCGAGCGTCAAGCCTGGCGTCCTTGTGTGCATGGAATGCGCGGGGGCGCACCTCAGCCTCGGCTTGCCGATCAAGCACATCAAGGACTTAGACCACCCTGATCTCGAAGTACACTCTCCTGCGCAGTAATGCTACTGAGGCGCGCGAAAGGCAATGCCAAGAGTCTAACACAACACATTGTGCGAACACAGCGAACGGTTGCGATGTATGACGGGGCAGCCAACAAGATCCTGGAGAGCATCAAGTCTCCTCTCAAGAAGCCTTCTCAGAGCGAGCCCTTGTACGAAGCCTTTTCCTTTGTGTGTGCGAGGACAGTCAATGCGGAGGCGGAGAGGCTGACCAGCTGCACAAACGGCACACGCACACATGCACACCACACAGCGACGGAAGGCGCGCATTCGTGGGCGCCAAGTATGTGGACATGGCCTTCAGCGGGAATCAGCCCTATCCGCACGATCTCACGCCTCAAGTGGTGCAGTCGCCAATATCGCTCCCTCTTATCTCTGAACACCACAGGAGGGGACTGACTGAAGCTCTTCTTGTGCTCTGATTTGGGCAGCCCAAGGATATGGTCAAGGCCGGCTACGTCTATATGAAAGAGAACAACAAGTTTTGGCCGAGGCGGTACTGCGTGTTGACCACGTACATGTCCTTCTTCCGACTGCCCACGGTACAACCTCATCTCATTCATCGGCGTCGTCCGCCGTCTCTGCTCACTCGTTTTTTCATTTGCGACGCTCTAGGATACTCTGCCCGAGCTGGTGCTAGAGCTGCGCTTCAGTTCCGTGCTGCCTATGACGTCTGTCCCGGGAGGCTGCCGCCTCAAGATCCTCACGCCCTCAACAAGCAACCACTTTGTACTCCAGGTACGTTTCATCCTCGCATCGCGGTTGGCACGAGTGTTGTGCATGGATTGACGCAGACCTCTGCTTCATCGACACTCCAAGGCCGACAGCGCAGCCGACGCGCAGGAATGGCTGTCGGCTTTGCAGATGGTCTGTAAGATCGTACTCAGCGAGGAGGAGAAAGCGACACACGCGTCTCCGGAAGAGGACCAAGAGCCAGCGATAATGCAACCGCCTGGCGAGCTGGAAGCCGACGAGAAGGTACCTCATCACCTCGCGATCTCCAGGCTCAAGGTGAGACGACAAACAAACGCGTCTTCTTTGCCATGCATCAGACAAACGAGGAGATGCAGTACGAGATGATGACGATGAGCGGAACCGATCTTACGAGGCAGAGATCGTATACCAAGTTGACCCTCCTAGAGGGTCCTCTGCTCACGATGAGCCACAGCAAGGTGTGGAAAGAGTGGCGGAAACGGTGGTTCGTGCTCACGCGAGATCACTTGCGCATCTTCAAGACAAAGAACGATGCACGGATCGGGTACCCGTCTATATCACATGTATACAAATGGCAGAGGCAGAGCTGACACTCTCTCGATTGCGCGTTTTTAGGGTGAGGCCACGCGCGATGGTGAAGCTGCTGCAGTGCAGCGTGAAGGCGTCGGATCGTTTCGAAGACAAGAAGCTCTGTTTTGAGATCACGACGCCCGAGCTGTCCATCGTCGTATTGGCCGAGAATGCTGAGGAGATGCGCAACTGGATCTTCACCATCCGGCAAGCCAGCGGACGGTACGCTGCCTTTGTTCTCCCCTCTCTCCTTTCCTTGCCTAGAGACTCAATCGATCCGCCATCGATCGTCCAGAATGCTCGCAGAAGCCATGTCCGACTCCTCGCTCGACCAGGATGATCACAACGCGGGAGAGTCCTCGATGACAAATTCAGGCGAGTGCCAGCTGCTGGCGCCGCCGTCGCCCGATAGAGGGATGACGAGCAGAGGCCTCAGCAGCAGCCTGATCGAGAAGCGGCAGGCCGAGGTGGTGGCCGTCGGGCCGATCTGCGAGGGCTTCCTCATCAAACGCAAGTCGTCGGCCAAGTCAGGCAAGCGATTCTGGGTGGTGCTCAAAGTCGAGTCGCTGTACATCTACAAGCAACAGGGCGTACGATCCTCTCCCCATCACGTAACCACATCCAGGTGCTGTGATGGCCATTCCTTCTCACCTCTCCTTGGATCGTCAGGATGCGGCGCCGCTCGAGTTTGTGCCCATGTTGACCAGCTCGGTGAAGGTCATCGATCCCGTCAACCACTGCTTCGACGTCGTAATGCCGAATTCGTGCCTCCACCTGCAAGCCGAGAATGGTACTGCCTGCACTGGGACACAGGGGGTTGCGTGTGCGTGCTTGAACTTGAACCTCCACATACTGGTCTGTCTGCAGCGAACGACTTGGCGCTTTGGATGGCGGCCTTGCGCGGCGTGATTGAGTCGCTGTTGAGCAACTTCAAGAAGAGCTCGTCGTCCTCTGCACTGCCGAGGCCGCGAGCCATGTCCGCCTCCGTGGTATCCGATGCGAGACTCGCTCGGCAATCGCTTCCATCGCACATGACGACGAGCACCGATGACATAGGTTTTGATGATCCGTACGGTTCATCCCTTGTTCTTCGCTGCCTTCACTGGTGTCACCACCGCCTTCTTACATCGTTGGTACCTCTCTCGTGTAATAGAAGCGCCTTCCTCGAGGAAGCACCGGTGGAAGACGATCGCGTACTCAAGCCACAGGCACTTCTCGAGGCGTTGACCGAGGACGACAACGCGCTGTGCGCGGACTGCAGCGAGAAGGACCCGCGCTGGGTGTCCATCAACCTGGGCCTTTACCTGTGCATCGAATGCTCTGGAATCCACCGCTCGCTTGGCGTCCACATTTCGAAAGTTCGGTCGATCGAGCTCGACCTGTGGGACAAGGACACAATCCAAGTACGCTCCCCGCCACTCTCGCTTCAGATCTGCGTGCATGCATGCAGCGACCCTCCAGCTCAAGCTCATATGATCTTGCATCACCAAAATGTTCGTGTCGGCAGTTCATGCTCGAGATGGGTAACAGAAAGGCCAACGAGATCTGGGAGTTCAGTGTGCCGCCCGACTTCGAGAGCAAACGCCCTGGACCGACCAGCGACAGGTACATACCTATGCACTGATATCTTGGGTTAGGCATATACACACTGACTCTTACGGCGCTGCATGTTTGCCTCGTATAACATACAATACAGAACGACGAGAGAGGAGTGGACCAAGCACAAGTACATCAAGAAGACGTTTGCCAACATGGCAGAGATTGCGCGATTCGAGGCCACTCGGGCTCTGTTGCCGCTTACGGCCGGGGCCAGCAACGGGTTCGTCTCTCCTCGCTCCGCCCGCAGCGTGAGCCAACGATCCATGCAGAGGAGCGGAGCCCCAGTGGCGGCTAATCCCTGGCGGCCCTGGCAAGGAGTGGTACGCGCTTCTCTCACCGCAGTGGATGCGTTGCGGACCGTGTGGGGGCGACACGAGAGTCTCACTAGAACCGCATGCAGGCTAAGAAAAAGAAGTCGCAGTACCGAGAGGGTTACCTCAACCAGCGAGGAAAGATATCCAAGGCCTGGTCGAAGCGCTGGTTCGTGCTCAAGACCTCGGTCCTCTTCTACTACAAGGTGCGGGGTGACAACCAACCGGCCGGTACGTGTTCCCCAACGCCTCTGCCTCTCGTTGCGGCGTCTGGCAGCCCGTCCTGATCGCGTCTGCGCCACGTGACAGGCGTCATCGACCTGAACGAGTGCACCCTGCGCAAGAGCGAGACAGCCAAGAAGTCCAACTCCTTTGAGATCGTCTCGCCCACCCGGGTCTACGTCTTGTACGCCGAAACGGAAGCGTCCTATAAGGAATGGATCAGCGCGCTCAACAAGGCTGTGGGTGCGTACCGTGCACTATTGTGGTTCGCGGGTGATGAGGACAGGATCACTGACATTGCAATCCGATCGGATCAGGTGCGGGCAACGGTCTCCACTGCGACAAGCAGTCGCCAAACTCTCTGCGCGCAACCCCCTCCAGCCCTCGACGAGGCTCGACACCACCAGCCCGTGAGTCCTGGATATCGGGACAGTACCGCGCAGAGTCAGAGAAGAACCTGCGCAAGGCCAGTCCACCAGTGTCCTCGCCGCAGGCGGTGGAGGCGAGCTCACCGCCCAACCGCGTGCGAAGTCCATCCTTTGGCCACCAGCGAATACGGTCCAGCTCGACGGCTGCGCAGCCCCAAGTCGCTGATCAAACTGCCACCACACACGGGACGGCTGCAGCTCCAACCATCACTTTCGATCACGCAACCGAAGCAACCGATCGATCAGATCCAGAGCCAGCGGGCGCGTTGGAGACACAGGCGAACATTCATGCTCGCGACCTTGATGACAAGGACAAGGGCGCAGAGCCAGAGAGCCAGCCGCAGCAGAGCGCCGACGCTGCCACCAGCTGAAAAAACTCGAGTAATCCAAAAGAAATAAATTTCTCGTAATTTCTCTTCATTTCTTGTTCGGACATTCTAGGTTTTTTCCGGAGTTGAATTCGCTGGTTGTGGGCGAGCCCATTTGTGTGTGCGCATCTCGCAGCGGCAAGTCCATCAATTCACACAGCACAGCAACATGGAGGCCTCAGCACAAGATCCCACGACGCCAGTCACCGCGGAGCAGGTCGTCGACGCTGCGACCGGCCCCGCAAAGAGGAAGGAGCCCGTGTCGTACGCCAAGCGCGATTTCCTGATCTCCATCGAGAAGGAGATCGCCAAGGACTGGGAGGGCAAGAAGCTGTGGGAGACGAATGCCCCCACGGAGGGCGAGGCCGCCGATCAGCCCAAATTCATGGTCACGTTCCCGTACCCCTACATGAACGGGCGCCTTCATTTGGGACACACCTTCACCGTCTCCAAGGCTGAGTACGCCGCCGGCTACCAGAGGCTCAAGGGCAAGAAGGTGCTCTTCCCCTTTGGCTTCCACTGTACCGGCATGCCCATCAAGGCCTGCGCCGACAAGATCAAGCGCGAGATGGAGCAATTCGGCTGCCCGCCCAAGTTCCCCGAGCCCGTGGTCGCTGACGGTACGTGGCTACTCGTCAAATTTGAATTCGAATTTGTTGTCAATTTTTGTTAATTTCACAAAAGTTCAATTTAATGTCTAAATCGTTAATCGTTGTTGGCTTTGTTGTTTTGCTAATGGCAGAGGCTGCCGCGGCTCCCGCCCCTTCCGAGAAGACCAAGGTCGACCCCACCGCTTTCCACTCCAACAAGGTACCTTTGCTGTGCTTCTCTATTCGATTCTCTTTCTCGTTGCGCACTGCGAAGGCTTGCGTTGTGGCTGTGTGGCGTTGCGTATGCTGATTGTTGTCGTGTCGTGTCGCCATCGCATGACTAGTCCAAGGCCAAGGCCAAGGGAGCTGGAAGGGACAAGTACCAGTGGGAGATCATGGAGGAGATGGGTGTGCCCGCGAGCGAGATCCCCAACTTTGCCGATGCCCAGCACTGGCTCTATTACTTCCCTCCGTTCGCCATGGATGACCTCAAGGAAATGGGCGCCTGCATCGACTGGCGCCGCACATTCATCACCACCGACGTCAACCCCTACTACGACTCTTTCGTCCGCTGGCAGTTCGAGACTCTCAAGGCGCAGGGCAAGGTCCAGTTCGGCAAGCGGTACCGTACCTTCATGTGTCGTGTGCGTATGGCGGTTGTGGTTGACACCCACTCGACCGCAGATACTCGATTTATTCGCCTTTGGATGGACAGCCTTGTGCGGATCATGATCGCTCCAAGGGCGAGGGAGTGTTGCCGCAGGAGTACACCCTCATCAAGCAAGAGGTGCTCGCTCCGCTTCCTGAAAAGATGAAGGTGTTGGAGGGCAAGAAGGTCTACCTCGTGCCTGCCACCTTGAGGCCCGAGACCATGTACGGTCAGACCAACTGCTACGTACTCCCCACCGGTACCTATGGTGCTTACGAGATCAACGATACCGATGTCTTCATCTGCGGCGAGCAGGCGGCCAGGAGTACGATCACCACTCCGCAACGTTGCATCACACATGTGTCGTGACATCTTCGCTAATCTGCCACTCTATCTCCCACGTGATTTCCCATCGTCCGTAACGCAGACCTCAGCTTCCAGGGACACTCCAAGGAGTTCGGCAAGCCTGTGCGCTTGGTGGAGCTCACCGGTCAGGACTTGATCGGTCTCCGCCTCAAGGCTCCTCTTGCCAAATACGAGGCCATCTACGTCCTTCCCATGCTCACCGTCTCCCTCGACAAGGGTACGGGCGTGGTGACCAGCGTGCCCAGCGATGCTCCCGACGACTACGCCGCTCTCATGGATCTCAAGAACAAGGCGCCTTTCCGTGCCAAGTACAACGTTACTGATGAGATGGTGCTTCCCTTTGAGGTGGTGCCCATCATCGACATCCCTGAGTACGGCGACACCGCTGCCGTGACGCTCTACAACGAGCTCAAGATCGCCAGCCAGAATGATAAGGACAAGCTCACCATCGCCAAGGATCGCGTCTACTTGAAGGGCTTCTACGATGGTGTCATGAAGGTTGGCGCCCATGCCGGAATGTACGTTCTCCTCCACTCTCTCTCTCTCTCTCTTTCTCGCGGTCGTTTGATCCGTTTATCTCCGCACCACTACTTAGCGGCGCCTCACCACTTTCTTTGCAACACGCGCAGGAAGGTGCAGGACGCGAAGCCTATTATCAAGAAGGAGTTGATCGACGCTGGATTGGCCGTCGTCTACAGCGAGCCCGCTGAGACCGTCATTTCGCGCTCGGGTGACAAGTGCGTGTGCGCCCTCACCGACCAGTGGTACATTGCCTACGGCGAACCCGAGTGGCGTGCCCAGGTATGTATCATCTACCCGTCCTCTCTTTTTATCTGTACAGTGCTCACTCGCATACTGCTGTACAGGTCGAGTCCGTCCTGAAGGACATGGAGACCTTCGGTAACGAGACCCGGCATCAGTTCGAGAAGACTCTCGATTGGTTGAAGGAGTGGGCGTGCTCGCGCAGCTACGGTCTGGGCACCAAGCTCCCGTGGGACACGCAGTACCTCATCGAGTCGCTTTCCGACTCGACGATCTACATGGCCTACTACACGGTCGCCCATCTGCTCCAGGCCGGCACCTTGGACGGCTCCGTCACCGGCCCGGCCGGCATCAAGCCCGAGCAGCTCACCAACCAGGTTTGGGACTACATCTTCGCTCGTGCCGATCTTCCCGCCGAGACCACCATCCCGGTCGACACCCTCAAGGCTCTCCGTCGCGAGTTCCAGTACTGGTACGTGCAAACAGCGCCTGCAGGAGTTGGCGACACACTGCCCGATGCTCATGTTCGTAATTGGTCGATCACGGTGCAGGTATCCGTTGGATCTTCGCGTGTCGGGCAAGGACCTTGTGCCCAACCACTTGACGTTCTTCCTCTACAACCACGCCGCCTTCTTCCCCAAGGAGCAATGCCCTAAGGGCGTGCGTGCCAACGGTCACATTCTGCTCAACGGCGAGAAGATGTCCAAGTCTACTGGCAACTTCCTCACCCTGCGCGACGCGATGGAGAAGTACTCCATCGACGGCATGAGGTTCGCCCTCGCCGATTCGGGCGACACGACCGAGGATGCCAACTTCCTCGACGAGACGGTGGACACTGGTGTTCTCCGCCTCTACACTCAGATCGACTGGATCAAGGAAACCATCGCCGGATTGGGCAGCCTCCGGGAGGGCGAGCCCACGACCTTCTTCGACCTCATCTTCCAGAGCGAGATCAACCGTGCCATCACCTTGACCGACGGCAACTACGAGCGCATGAAGTTCAGGGAGGCCTTGCTTACCGGCTTCTGGAACTTGCAGTCGGCCCGCGACAACTACCGCTTGGCCGAGAAGCAGATGAACAGGAAGCTCGTGGAGCGCTTCATCGAGGTGCAGACGATTCTGCTCGCGCCCATCTGCCCGCACTACTGCGACTACATCTGGACCAAGCTCCTCAAGCGCGAGGGCTCCGTGCGCCAGGCCTCCTGGCCCGAGTCGGGACCTGTCGACGAGGCGCTCCTGGTCCAGAACGATTTCCTCCAGGAGGTGCTCCACACGTTCCGCATCCGCATCCAGAACACGCGGGAGCAGTTCGTGGACACCACCAACGGATTCGTCTACGTGAGCGACGAGTTCCCCTCGTGGCACCAGAAGGCCATCAAGGCCCTCTTGCCCCTCTTCAACTCGGCCACCAACGACTTCGAGCCCGACTTCAAGAAGAAGGTCTCGGACGCGCTCAAGGAGGACGCCTCGCTCAAGGCCGACACCAAGAAGGTGATGAACCTCGTCGCCGACATGCCCAACAGGATCAAGGCCGACGGTCCCGCCGCCTTCAACCTCGCCGCGCCCTTTGATCAGCTGGCCCTCCTCAACAGCAACCACGACTTCTTGAAGGAGCAGCTCGGCCTCACCACCCTCTCCATCTATTCGGCCTCGAACCCTGATGCGCCCGACCACGACAACAAGAAGGCCACCGCCGTCCCGCTCAAGCCGGTCTTCACCTTTGCCGGCGAGAAGAAGAAGGTTGAAAAGAAGCCCGCCGCCAAGAAGCCTGCCGGCGCTGCTGCCGCTGGCGCCAAGAAGCAGAACCCGCCCAAGAAGCAGAATCCTCCCAAGAAGCAGGAGGAGACCCCCAAGCCGGCCGACAACTAGTTCGTTCGTTTATTTCGCCTCTTTGTCCTCCATAAACTGTTTCCCCTTGCACACGAAGCGGCACGCAATGAAGTCGAGGAAGCAGGCCGGGGGCAGCAAGCGGCTGGCTTGGTGTACCGCGGTGGTTTTCTTAATTGAGGAGCCGGCAGCCAACTGCGGTGGGCCAGGCACGGGCCAACGCGGCTGTGCGTGGGACGGCAGCATGCAAAGCGTAATCAGCACTGGTTGCCGAGACGCTGGAGAAGCTTCAACAAAAGAAGAGCAAAAGAATGGGGAGGTGGTTGCGTTACGCGCCTCAGGATCATGATGATCTTGCCTCTTACTCGCCCCCTATTAGCCAGTTTTCGAAGTAAATTGTCTTAAGTCAATTCGCCTTAACCACTCGGCCACCCCAGCTTGATGATGGTGATGCTGGGGCCGGGATTCGAACCCGGGAGAGAAGTGAGACGTTCAGGGACGATGGACAACGCAAGACGCAGTCAACCTTTGCACCTCCACCTAGCACCCTCCTCTTCAAGCGAAGAGTACCTGAAGCCTACCTATTGAAAAGCTAACAGCCATTGTGGGAGTTTTTAACTCCGAAATTGTGTTTCACGTAAATGCTACGACTAGACTACGATCACGAAGACTTCTGGCGATAGTTGGTTCCCCTGGTTGATGACCTTTGTGGCGCGTTTATTATTTGCACAGCACACGAACGAAGTAGAGAGAAGGTAGGCACGGGTGTGTGGTGAGATGGCTCTTTTACATGGTGGCGTCCTGGATGGCGTGTACTGTCTGAAGCAGCTTCTTTCGTGTGATGCCGTTCTTCTGCTGCGCCGCCAGTGGGTGCGCGTCGAGAACCACCAACGTCGGGCGCCTAAGAGAAGCGTGCGCGCGGTGAGTGCGGATGGCAAAAATAGGAGTCGACGGAGGGAGGACGGGACGTACCTGCCCACGGGCTGGATCTTGAGTTGGACCTTGAGGCCAAGCGTGTCCTTGAGGTACGTGGGCAAGCGTGTTGCGATCTCTCCCGTGAATCCTGAGCACACAGACAACTCCCCTCGGTCAGCGTGAACTCTCTGAGAGGTAGGATAGGAGCGGGAAGTGGGGCGCACCCTTGGCCTTGTCGTCATTCTCCCGTGCGTCCTTGTCCCAATTGGTGACGATCCACTTGAAGGTCTCCTCGCTGACCCGCACCCATACGCCCCACGTGAGCCCTTCGCCCTCGCCCTCGCCTCTGTCGTCTTTGGCTGACGAGGAGGCCGATGCTAGGGTCGGAATGTGGATGAGCCCCCGGACAAAGTATTTCCTCTTGCGGTCCGCTCCTCCCTCCTCGTCTCCTTCCTTCTCGATCTCCTCCGCCGACCTCACAATAATACACAAGTCCAACGACCTGTGCGTGCGCCACAGCGCAGCGCCGGAACATGATCAGCTTCTGAGGGGCTCACCGCAAGGGCGCACACAACACGACGATGATGGTGCGTGGGAAGACGTACAACTGGTTGTAGCTGATGTTCCAGAGTTCGCTGGGGCTCGGGTGGGCTGCGCTGCGCACCCATCGCCAACCCTTGCGGGGCTTGCCCTTATCGCCGTCGCCCAGCTGCGAGCCGTTGCCCTCGTCCCATTCGGCCGGGCAGCGGGCGTGGAAGTGGTACCGCTTGCCTGGGCTGTCCTTGGCCGCCTCCTCGCTCTCTTTCGATTCGCTCCTCGGCTTGATCTCAATCTTGGGATGCCGGATGAGCGTCGAGCACAGCGTACATGGCACTCCCTGGTTTCATGTTTTCACCATCATGGTGAGCCAGAGCGCAACGCCAAGCGAGCGCACACAACGATGTCGCTGCTGCTGCAACACTCGAGAATGGGGAGGTGGAAAACCGACCTTCTTTTCGTGTGCGTGGTGGTCGTCGTGCTTGGACGCTTCGCCATCAGTGGCCTTGTCGGCCTGATCTCCATTATCGTCAGGGACAATGAACCCAAACCCTGCGTTCCGGGACTCCACCTCTGGCGACGAAGCCTTCTCGCCGGACTCGCCCTCACCCTCGCTCTCGTCTGAGTCGTCTGAATCATCGTCATCTGAGGAGAGGCGGGCGTGTGCCTTGAGCTTCACACCACAAACAGACTACAGAGGGGAGCCATCTAATGCTACGCGTACCATCGTCGTCAGAGTCCTCCTCATCCTCGTCGCTCCTGTCAGTGGCAATCCTCTGGTTCGAGCCGAAGAGGAACGACCCTTCTGAGGGCGCTCGCGAGTGCTTCATCTACACCGTTACAAGAGAATCAGCCAAGGCGATTCAGAGGCAGTAGGGCAAAGGCAATAGTCAACGTACGGCCACTTGTGATCCGATTGCGCTGGCGCTACGAGGACTCAAGGTGCGCGAAGCACTCGTCTTGCCCCGCAGCCGGTTGCCCTTACGCTCCTCTGTAACACGTGGGGCGCGACAGATCGGACCGCGCGGTAATGTTAGCATACCTTCTATAACTCCGAGTTATGTTGAGAGCAACGACAGCGCTTTGTATGTACCGATGGCCTCTTGGATGGCGTTGATGATTTCTTCGTTACCCGTGCTCCTAACGTCACAACAACAGCACCAGTTAGCCAGCCTGAGTCAAGCTGGCGGGCACCAACAGAACGCGCGCGCGGTACCGTGCAAGGTCGAGCGGGGCGCCAGCATCTGACTCCTGACGAGGATCTCCCCCCAGCGAGAGCAGGAGACGGACCATGTCCGCTCGGGCAGAGCGGATGGCCACCACCAAACTGCTCTCCCCATACTTGTTCTTGAGCTGTACGATGGCCCATTGCGTTAGCGCGTTAGGCGCGAGCCATCAGAGCACCACCTGTGCACGCAATCAAACTCAACATAGGAGCAGGAGCGCGTACGTTGATGTCTGCGCCCAAGTGGTGAAGAAACAGCACGGCCTGTGGTGATGGAAAGAACACAACACAGCAGCAAATGTATGAGAACCACTAAAAGCCATGGCAGACCATGGCAGGTCAGGGGCAAAACGTGAAGGCAGTGCGCGCGCACGTGTTCGCGGCCCTTGATGGCTGCGTGATGGAGAGGACTCTCGCCGTGGCGGTTTTGCGTGTTGACGGTGCGCGCGCGTTGGGCGGGGGAATCGCCCACCGCCATGCGCTCGAGCACCTTGTGGAACTCGGTCACGTTCTTGGGGTCCATGCGCACAAAGTAGTGCAGCGGGCACGAGCCGTCGTTCGTCTTTGCCGACGCGTCCGCGCCTTTGTCCAACAGGAGGCCGCACACCTTGACGTGGTCCGATGTCAGACCCGACGCCGCGGCGTGAAGCGGTGTCCTGTCCAGGCAACCGCACCACAGCGTGCGTCAGTCACATCAGTCGCAACAGTCTCGCGCACACCGCGCGAGAGCGAGAGAGAGAGAGAGAGGGCGTCAAGTGATACCAGTTGTTCTTGTCGCGGGCGTTGACGTTGGACTTGGCTTTGACGAGCACCTTGACCACGCCAAAGTGGCCCTCGAAGCAGCCCACATGCAACGGCGTCTGCTCCCTGGTGGAGACGTACGACAACGGGCCGGGGG
>CDFA01015031.1:0-13611 GCA_000826305.1 Acanthamoeba healyi
GTTGGTTGCTAACAAAGTCTTCCACTCTATCACCATGTCCTTTCTACCAGTTGGACATACTCATGAAGATGTTGATCAAATGTTTTCTGGATTTGTAAGTGGTATGCATAAGCAGCCTCATGTTAATACTGTTGAGGACTTCATTTCTGGCCTGCACACTTGGTATACTGTTCCTCAGCTTCAACCAATACCAATCTTCTTATATGAGGTATGGTCCATCAAAAGCTGGCTTGAACCCTACCTGCGTGCAGTCAAGGGCACCTCCAAACCTGGGAAATTCTAGCTCTCCAATGACAGCCATGTTCTTATGTCCACCAAGGACTATGCCTCAACCACTTCTGGATGGCATGAACCCATTGAGTTTTTGAGTATTGTCCCCATGGATTCACCAGCCAATTTATTAAGATGAAGAATTTGTGTGAATGCTGTGTAAGCATGATAGTTATTCAAATGAGCACATGGATATGGAGAGAATAGCCGCTTTCTAATACATCATGTTTGCAAACATGGCTGTATTTTTCCTACTAACTAACAACTTTAACCTTAAATACACTTATTTATTGTTAATACAATTATAATAAATGTATATATTTAACATATTAAAAGGCAAATTATGTTTTTTTTGAGGTTCCAAAATACAATCATTCATAATAAAGTGTGATCATTCTGTATAATACACACGTTTTAGTATACCTCTTTAATTTTAAAACGCATATTACTGGCCTTTAAGTCAATATAGACACCATTATATATGATTAACCATGACAAAACACATATAAAAAATTAAAATCGTTTTTATTTTGACCGTAAAAATCGACCTCTCATTTCAAATGTCTGCCAGTTACATTTGGTGGTTTTTCAAGCAAGCTGGAACTGCTTTTCAATCAAGCATTCACCCAATTACCTGAAGGACATGATGCTTGGTGACTTGCAGAAGGAGCTTATAACAACACAGACCTGCACCCAGTAAAAAATGGTGTGTGCCATCTGGCCATGAATTGGTGGTGAACACAAAAAAAGACCATTTACAAGGTCTGTTACAGCTGCCCAAACAAGGTTGTGACAAAAAACAAGTCCATAGTGTACAAGACCTAAAAGTACAAGTTACCCCACTTAACAACACCCTGTTGCCTTTTCTCTCAAAATGGCGATCGGTGAAATTTCACTTCCTTAGGCTCACCTTTTGATTCGCTTACTAAAACCCGAAGTTCCTGAAATTAAGACTGTGTCATGCCACGTCGCATGCCAACGTTGCCGGCATGCCAACGGTTACCAAAGCAGGTCGTTTGGCAGCACTTTGGTCGGGTTCTCTCAGGAACAAGCTCTGAGAAACTCCTTGGATAAGGCAAGTCCGGTAAATTCGTGGATCGTGGCAGGGGGGGGCAGATTTCCGCGCTACTGCGCACGGCAGTTAAAAACCAGCAGTAGACGAATCCCGATACCAGCAAGCAACAGCACCGCAGTAGCAGACCGCCACGCCAGCATCTCGACTACTACACACCTGGATGAACGGAATCTCAAATTGCATCTTCCACAACTCGTCTTCCCTCGTGTAAAAAATTCCCCCTCCTTACAACATCAACTCTACCCTGCACATATACACCAACATCTACCACCATGGCCACCCTCACCACCTTCAACGCCCTCTTTAGCAACTCTACGCCCACTTCTCCGCCCAGGTACGAAGTTTGAATCATTTTCGAAATCCTCGCTCGCGCCTTCGAGTTGCTCATGTTTCGAGCTATGCACAGCCGATACGCCACGACCCCGCAGACCAAGAAGGTGAGGCAGGTCGAGCCTCGGTCCAGAAGGACCCCGCGAGGCGAGCGCAAGGAACCCGCCAAGCAGCCGCAGACCACCTCGGTCTCTCGATCCGCTGGGAGCAGCGAGAGGCAACAGGCTCGGACGCCTCCGTCCAAGAGCGCCCCCACGACCCCCGAGAGGTGGGCTAATGGCCTCATCTCGCCTCCCCCCTCGGCTTTGCCGATGCCCTGCTTCGACGATGACGATGTCGTGATCCAGACCGTTCCCTCCCGACCGGCCTCCTCTGTGCAACGCCAGCTCGTGTTCGCGTAGAACATCACCATCAACTCTACTCTACCACCGTACGGGGCGCTTGAGGTCAATTGTCTTCGCCGACATTTGGCCCCATTCGTCCCGCATCATCTACCACCCCACACCGTACGCTAGTGCGAGAAGACGGAAGCTGAGAGGGCTTAGGATATCCCCCCGCGTTTTTAGGAGGGTGACTTTCCCCCCAGCTCTTGTCTCTCCACGTTTACCCCCACCCACACTACTTCTTCTCCTCCACAATCAACTTCTCCTCATTCTCCTCCTTCTCCTTCTACCCCTAATCTTTCAATCTATAAACCGCGAAGATGGATGGCAACATCAATCTTCCTTCTCCTCTCATATCCAGTCCACGGATTCCTTTCCTACCTCGCGGGCCGCTTGCTGAGCGACAGCGTTGACATCGAGGCAAAGAGACGGAAGCCGCGGCGGAAGGAGGCCACCAGGAAAGGCCGTTTGGGCTGCTGTCGCAACGAGACAAGCGTGGGGCGTGGAGAGAGTGGCGTACTGAAGGAAGCGATGGCGGGCATGGAGGAGGTAGAAGATCTTCTACCTCCTCCACGCCGACTAACTGAGGAACGGGCGCTACCACGTCGCGAAGGCAGGCCCAAAGGTACGACGCCACCTTTTATTCTGCCACACAGTGCGCAGAACAAGGCATAACTTGGAACGAAAAAAGGAAGGAAAAGTTTGGAGCGCAGATCAAAAAATCAATTCGCGCGGTGGGCATATATCAAACTAGACCCATGGATAGGCTGCCACTCGTGGCGGAGGGCTCAGATGACAGCGCCCCACCAGTGGCAAAGCGCGCGAGGATCGAGCCAGAGGGACTAGATTGGGCCGCCTCTTTCGGCAAGAAGGATCCTGCAGCCGCAACAGCAGCGCAGAGCGCAGGCGGCAGCTCATCGGGCGGAGGGGGCTGGTCGCTGCGGAATTGGTCGCAGGAGAAGAAGGCCGAACCCACACCCCAGGCCGCGGTCACTGAAGAGGAGGACTGGAGCTTCTTCCAGGAACGGACTGAGTCAGCCTCAACCTCCACCTCCACCTCCACCTCCACCTCCACGTCTTCCTCGTCTTCATCTTCGTCTGCGCCGGCGCCAGTGGCATCTTCGTTCAAGGTGCCGCGGGGACGCGGGGATGCGAAGCAGAGGCGAGTCAGCTTTGCCGAAGAGGTGAAGGTGGTCACGATCCCCAAGGTGTCCAAGACGATCGGCCATCACGAAGACGGCGATTTCGACGCGGACGGCAATCCGCTCTACGCCGAGGCCTCGATCGGCGATCTCGAAGGGGGCGATCTAGAGCTGGAGGAGGAAGGGGAGGAGATGATGCTGCAGCAGCAAGACACCGGCGGCGGCGCCGCGTCCGATGCTGCTCCTCTGCGATTGTCGCACAGCGAGGAGGGCGTGGAGGGACTCATCGACTTCCTCTTGTCTTCGGTCCCGGCCCAGGGCAAGTCGTCCAAGAGCGGTGCCAAGTACTTTGGGACGAGCGGCGCCAAGGGGTCGAGCGCTACACAACACGAGCCGTCGAGTCGAACAGCCGCCAGCGCCGGCGCCGTCGCGGTCCCCAAGAGGTTCGACACGAAGCGAGAGGACCTGGACGAGGACAGCTTCCTCGAGGCGTTCATCGACAGCAGCGACGACGTCGCCGCCGCGGCTCCGATCCCTGATGTGGCCACGCTCCCCGTTGAAGGCGGCATGGTGGCCAAGGAGAAGAAGGCCAAGAAGAAGCCGACCTTCAAGTTTTGAGCGAGAGAGAGCTCTCCTCTCTCGTGTTGGAGTCTCTGTACATACCGTCGCCTCCTCTCCTGCCTCCCCTCGCACACATACACACTACTCGACTGCATTCTCTCATCAAGAGCGCTTTATATCTTTCGCTTCTCTCTCGCACACGACCGTTGTCCTCTCGTGACGCGTACAACCTTGCCCCGCCTGATGGATGTGTGGATGTGCGCATGCAGCCGCTCGGTGGTACATAGCCTTCGTATCGCCCTCCCGAGAGCGGTGGCGAGTCCTGATCAGGCGAAACACCTCCCACCAGTCCTCAGTCTTACCCAAGTGCGGTCCGGCTAGCGCTGCACGTTGATCTTGGCTGCACGCCAGCACGCCATCACGCCATCACGCCATGCTCTACACGCACGGGCCAACGTTGGTGTTGCGTGGAATGCGTGGATGCAAATTGTTCACGTTTTCGCGTTCAAAAAATGAATAAAAAAATATAACTGAAAAAAAACACATAAAATGGTATCTTGGCCTTGGGAGTTGTCCAGCTCCACGCACAGAGAGAACCGGGCGTCCATGGAGAGCTTGCCCTGGCGCCCCCTTGAGGGAGAGATCATCTTCGTGGGGACCGGCACCTCGGAGGGCATCCCGGTCGCCAGCTGCCTCACCAAAGGATTCGAGCGCGACGAAGACGTCCAGCTCGTTGGGGGAGAAGAGGAGGCACCGTGCAGGGTGTGCTTTGACGCCGTGCGCACCGACGTACGCTCGCCCAACCGCCGCCGCAACACGAGCATGATGATACGATGGCGCCGAGCGCCGTCACCGCCTGCCACACAGCAGGACAGCAGCGCGACCACGGCCACGGCGGCAACGACGACGACGAGCTTCAAGCGGACGCACACCAACGTGCTGATCGACTGCGGCAAGTTCTTCTGGGAGTCGGCGCTCGAGTGGTTCCCTCGCCACCGTGTGCGCTACATTGACGCGCTGCTCATCACCCACCGCCACAACGACGCGTGCTACGGCCTCGACGATCTGCGCGACTGGACCAAGAACGTCAACGCCGCCGAGGGCAACCTGAAGCCGCTCGAGGTGCATCTGCGCGAGGAGGACCTCCAGTTCCTGGCCAAGCCCTTTGACTACCTCGTCGACACAGCGCTCGTGCGTGCAAGCGCCCACACCTCGCTCCGGCGGACCCTCCGTCATGTGCTGATCCGGTGTTGCTCTGCGTGTGCGTGTGCGGTGGTGCGTGTGCGCTAGGCCTCGTTGGGCGGAGGCGTGGCCCAGCTGGGGTGGAACGTCATTCAGCCGTATCGTCCCTTTGGCGTTGACGGCCTGATCATCACGCCACTTGAGATACAGGTGCGGACCACATCTCTCTTCTCCCTCGCGCTACAGCAGGAGAGACCGCCGTCCTTTGTCACCACAGCGAGTGCTCATGCTCTCACACGCTCTCTGACAGCACAACACGACGCCCATGTTTGGGTTCCTGTTTGGAGAGGTGGCCTACCTCTCCGACGTCAATGGCATCCCGGAACGTACGCTCGAGCTGATCAAGGGCTGCGGCCTGCTCATCATCGACATGCTGCGACTCAAGGTACTACCACCACCACCGCTTCCTGAACGCGTACTCGGACAGATGCTCACTCGCTTTCGTGTGTCACACACATGTGATGACTGCCGCCTGTGCAGGACAAGCATCCCTCGCACTTCGTGATGGAAGAGACGCTCGACGCCATCCGCGCAATCAAGCCCAAGCGGGCGCTGTTGGTGGGCATGTGCCACACGGTGGACCACGACGCTACAAACGCGCAGCTCGCGGAACTGCGCACTGCCGAGGGCATCGACGTGCAGCTCGCATGTGACGGCCAGCGCTTGCCCGTGCGGCTGGGTTGACGATGTCCTCTCGGCTCGGCTGCGGACTGGCTCGCGCCAGCCCCAAATTGATGGCTTCTCATGCGAACCATAGGACCACCGCTTATGACTTCTCGGCCGACAGGCGGTGTGTTGGAGTCAACCAGCACTGGTCCGAGGCTCCCACACTCCCCGTGTTGCTGGTTGCGGCCAGCACCGACCAACCAGTGTCGCCGTGCGACTCAAAGGGCCGAGAGCAGCTTCCCTTGTCTGCGGCCGGTAGTCGTTGTCAGAATTACCTGTCGTACGTGACGCGCACCAACTCGCTCCAAGTCCGAGTGTCCGTTGGTGCGAGCTTCCGACCATATTCGCCCCGACCGGTTTCGCACCGTCGCTCAGTTTGCGGAGGACTGGCGGAGTTGGGGCGAGGAAAGTGCGACATGGGCGGATTGGCGCGCGCACTATTGCGCAAGGCCAAGACCGTTTCGTCAGCGCAACGGCCCTCAAGTGAATCTAACCGTCCCGGCGAGAGAGCAACGGCGTTCCTTCCGTGTACCACGCATCGTCCCTCGTAGAGCAAATTTGACCTTACGGTACTGCCCACGTCTTGCTTGCGTTTGTGCTGTGTGCGTGCGTGGAGATGAGTGCGGTTGGAACGCTTGCTTGGCGCGTCGTGTAGAGGCCCAAGTAATGGGATTACGATTAATTTCTTCAAATGATGCCGGCTCGGCTCTGTGCCGCTACTCGCTGGCTCGCTCACTGTCGCTCACCACTTCTCTTCGCTGCGTGTTGGTTTCGCCGTGTCACAGAGTTGCATTCAATCATCGACGATACTTTGTAGAATTATATCAACAACAACATCAACAAAATGAAGAGCCGCAAGCCCTCAGGATCGATCAAAGGCAGGACCGAGAGCCTGGCCCAGCCATTCCTCAACATGACCGTGGCGAAGCTCGAGCAGCCCGAGAAGGAGGGCTTCCTTCAGAAGAACGGCGACAAGCGGTGGTTCGTCCTCAAGGATTCTCGCCTCTACTACTTCAAGAACAAGGATGCGGCGACGCCGCTTCAGGGCACCATCGAGCTCGACACTGCGACTGCCATCGACAAGAAGGACGGAGACAAGAAGCACGGCTTCGATGTCACCGTGCACGACGGCAAGGCCTTCCAGCTCCGCGCCCACGATGAGCAGGACAAGGAAGCCTGGATCGGTGCCATCGAGAAGGCCGCCGCCAAGACGCCCGCGCCTGCTCCTGTCGCCAAGGAGAACGACAAAGGTACGAAAAATCGTATGCCCCAGTTGAACGCCGTCAACATTTGAGGCCAGACTTTCGCCCGCTGCGCGAGATCGGACGCTGGCCAGCGCCAAAATCCGATCAACCGCCTCGCATAATTTGCGGACATTTTGCCGTTCCCGCCAAATTTGACTTTGCCATCCTAGATCGATTTAGCGATCCAGTTTTTTTTCTTCTTATTACTGACAAGGCGTTTGCGCGATGGTGCAGAAGTCGAGAAGCAGGCTGAGGTGAAGGGCAAGCAGGCCAAGCGCAACAGCAAGAAGGAGAAGAAGAACAAGAAGGCCTCGAAGGATGACTCCTCGTCTTCGGACTCTTCGTCTTCCGACGACTCGTCTGATGACGACAAGGACCACAAGGAAGAAGCCAAGCCCGTCGCCAAGGCCGAGGAGGCCAAGCCCGCCGAGGAGGCTAAGCCCGAGGCTGCCGAGGAGAAGAAGGAGGAGAAGCACGAGGAGCCCGCTAAGGCTGAGGAGGCTAAGCCTGTCGCCAAGCCCGATGACAAGAAGGCCAAGAAGACCGACAAGAAGGAGGAAAAGAAGAAGGACGAGAAGAAGAAGGAGGAGAAGAAGGACGAGCGACCCACTTCGCCGCAGCCTAAGAAGAACGCGTTCGGCTTCATGAGCCTGAGGAAGCACAAGAAGCCCGCTCACGAGGAGGAGAAGCACGAGGAGAAGAAGTCCACTCAAGATAAGAAGGCTGCGGAGGCCAAGCCCGAGAAGAAGAAGGACGAAAAGAAGGGCAAGAAGGAGGCCGCGGCTGCCAAGCCTGAGGAGAAGCACGAGGAAAAGCACGAAGAGAAGCACGAGGAGGCCGAGAAGGCTGCCGCTGTCGTGCCTGCCGAGGAGTCCAAGCCCACCGAGGCCGAGAAGGCCGCCGCTGTCGTGCCTGCCGAGGAGCCCAAGCCCGCCACTGAAGAGGCTAAGGAGACTCATAAGGAGGCCGAGGTCCACGAAGAGCCCAAGGAGGAGACCAAGCCCACCGAAGCTGCCGTCGTTGTGGCCGCTGTGGCCCCAGAGGAGCACAAGGAGAAGGACGAAAAGAAGGACCACAAGGACGACGACTCGTCGTCTGACTCTGACTCCTCTTCCGATTCCGACAGCGATGATGATAAGAAGGAGGAAGCCAAGCCCGCCGAGGAGAAGCACGAGGAGCCTGCCAAGGCTGAGGAGGCCAAGCCCGCTGAAGCCGAGAAGGCCGTCGCTGTGGCTGCCGTCGCTGCGCCCGCCGAGGAACACAAGGAAAAGGACGAGAAGAAGGACGCCAAGAAGGAGAAGGATGCCAAGAAGAAGCCCGCGAAGGACGAGGTCACTTCGCCCAGGAGCGCCAGGAAGGCTGGTGGTATCTTCGGTATCTTCGCCAAGAAGGGTAAGAAGGATGAGAAGCACGAGGAGAAGGACGCCAAGAAGAAGGACGAGAAGAAGGATAAGCATGAGAAGAAGGAAGAGAAGCACGAGAAGAAGGAGGAGAAGCACGAGGAGAAGGTAGCTGAGAAGGCCGAGGCCCACGAGGAGAAGCACGAGGAGAAGGCTGTTGAAAAGACCGAGGTCCATGAGGAGGTCAAGGCTGCCGAGGTCCCCGAGGAGGTCAAGCCTGCCGAGGTCCCCGAGGAGGTCAAGGCCGCTGAGCCCGAGGCTGAGAAGGAGGCTCCCATCGCGGCCGTGGTCCACGAGGAGGCCAAGCCTGCTGAGCCCGAGGCCGCCAAGGAAGAGAAGGCCGAGGAGGCCAAGCCTGCTGAGCCTGAGGCCGCCAAGGAAGAGGAGGTCAAGGCTGCTGAGCCCGCCGCCGAGAAGGAGGAATCTAAGCCGGAGGCCGAGCACCACGAAGTCAAGGAGGAGCAGGCTGCTCCCGTTGATGCCCCCGCTGCTGAGAAGGACGCTCCCAGGGAAGCCGAGGCTCCTAAGGCTGACGATGAGCACCACGAAGCCAAGGATGAGCACGCCGCCGCCGCCGCCGACAAGGGCAAGGAGAAGGAAGACAAGGAGGAGGTCAAGCCTGAGCTGACTCGAGGAGCCATCGTGAGCCTCTTCACTGCCCATGCCGCCTCGATCCCCGAGGACAAGCTTCGCGAGTGGTGGACTAAGGCCACGGGTGAGCTGTCTGAGCTCGAGGACGAGGAGCTCAAGAAGGCCCCCAAGCACGAGGAGACGCCCAAGGAGAAGAAGGAGAGGCTGAAGAGGGAGGCCGCCGAGAAGAAGCGCCAGGAGCAGGAGAAGAAGAGGAAGGAGAAGGAAGAGAAGAAGAAGAAGGCCGCTGAGGAGAAGGAGAAGAAGAGGAAGGAGGCTGAGGAGAAGAAGAAGAAGGCCGACGAAGAGAAGAAGAAGCACCTCGAGGAGAAGAAGAAGGAGGCTGAGGAGAAGAAGAAGATCGAGGAGGAGAAGAAGAAGGCCGCCGAGGAGGAGCACAAGAAGAAGCACGCCGAAGAGGAGCTCAAGAAGAAGGCCGATAAGACCAAGTCCCAGGAGGACAAGGAGGTCAAGAAGGACGCCGAGAAGGGTGCTGAGAAGGACGACTCCAGCAGCTCGGACTCGTCTGACTCAGAGTCGGACGACGAGGACGAGAAGAAGGCCAAGTCCATTGCCACCGAGCAGAAGGTCGCCGTTGTGGTCAAGGACGAGAAGAAGGTCGAGACCAAGAGGGAGAGCGATTCGGACGGCAGCAGCTCTGATTCGGACGAATCGGACGAGGAGGACAAGCACGAGAAGAGCGACAGCAGCGACTCTTCGAGCGACAGCGAGAGTGAGAGCGACTAAGCGTTCCACCTCCACTTCTCCATCTCTCATCACTCTCATCATCTACTCCTCTCTTCTCTTCCCACCACCTTTACTCCACCTCGTGCGCGCGAGCGAGCGATCCAGCCGAAGGCCTCTGCAGCGCGGCCACCGGCCCACTTTTTACTGCTTTTTCCTCATCCCCTAAGTTATTGTGCGAAGCGAGGCGAGTCGAGCGAGAGAGAGCGCTTTCTTGCGGAGCGGAGAGACCGACTGTGTAGACGGCGACCCACGAGCAGAGCCTGCTCTCCCTCTCTTCTCCTCCCCACGAGTTACTACCTCGCGCGTCTCTCTCGCTCGTCTCTGCTCTCTGCTTGCACCTCCCCGCACGCACGAGGAACTTTCCCCCCTCCCCCAATCCCCAATACACGCAATAAACAACTATGATCAAAGCACACCTTCTCTTTCTCTCCATTGATGTTGTGACATCTCGGAGAAGGGCAGGCTGATGACAGTCCCCCACGCTACCCTTCGAGTGTGCAGTTGTTGAGAAGCTCGCGCAGAATGCGAGGAATGTCCGCGCTAAATGGGGCTGAGAAAGAGGGCAGAAAGGAAAAGCCGGCGGAGGCAAGCTGCGAGAAATCGGTGTGGCGTCAATCGCTCTCTCGTGTGCCCCATCCACGCCAGGTCCTTCTCCTCCCATTTTCTCCTCCGCACACAAAACCGGTAAGTCCCGCCCATCGAGCCCCCTTGCTCGTCTTCTTGTTCGCCGCTCTTGCCCCGATTTCGTTCTCCGGGGCATCTTTGGAAAATCGCAAATTTTATCATTTTTCCATTTCTCATTTTGCCGATTCTTTTCGATTGGGTCCATAGGGATGGCAACGACCTTCTTCAAGTCCCTCTCGTGCTTTGAGCCCTCGTTCGAGCGATTCGCCACGGTCTCGCAGGATGGCCGCCTCAAGATTTTCGATACCCGCACTGGCGGCGTCCAGCAGCAGCTGGCCGAGAAGGAGCACCTCAGCACCCAGTACACCGCCATCGCCTGGGGCGCAACCACTGTACGTCTTAGCCCCCTCCCCTTTGCAGATCCCCATGTCTCGCGCAGCGAGAGACGAGAGAGATTTGTGTCGCTGTGGCTGACGATCGTCACTTGCGCGCGCGGTGCAATCTGCAGTTCCAGGGCGTTGATCAGGCCGAGCGTAGCAAGCGCGCCAAGAAGCAGCTCGGTTCGTATCACACTCTCCCGTGCGTGCGTGTGTTGTGTGGGCTCCGGAGATGCAGCGGCAGCGGTGATGACATGACATGAGAGGAGAGCGAAGCAAGCGCTGACGAGGCCGTTGTTCGTGCAGGCGGTGCCGTCGCCATCGGCACGGCCAAGGGCAGCATCGTCGTGTGGGACCTCCTCCGCGGTGAGGTGCACAAGGTGCTCGGCGGCAAGGAGGGTCACTCGGGCAAGGTGAACGACCTCGTCTTCACCGAGGGCTCCACCTTCCTCTTCTCCTGCTCCGACGACCTTCAGGTCATCAAGTGGAACATCGAGAACGGCGAGATCGTCGCGTACGCTCTCTCTCTCTCTCTCTCGATCCTCATCTCCGTCTACTTCACAACGTCATGCTGTGACGCGTAACTAACTTGGAGCTCGTCACGCGCGTTCGTACATGCAGTAAGTTCAAGGCTGACAACCAGCCCATCTCCGCGCTCGGGCTGTCCGCCGACAACTCCACGCTCGCCACGGCCTCGGCCATGATCAAGATGTGGGACCTTGCCTCCTCCAAGTCACAGAAGAAGTTCACCGGTCACGCTTCGGCCGTGACCTGCCTCGTACGTCGCATGATGACCTCTGAGCGGAGTGGTGGGCGGTGAGCACCGACCAGATCGCCTGACTCACTGGTCACTTGGTGTACATGCAGAACTTCTCCCCCAACGGCAAGTTCCTCGTCTCCTCGTCATCCAGCGAGCGCTACGCCAGCGTGTGGGACCTCGAGTCCAGCAGCGAGGCTGCTGCCGGTACGTAACATCACACCTCAGTTCAGTTTTCTGTCCCTCGATCCCAGTCCCAGTGTCGCTTGCCTCACCACCACCGCCACGCAGTGTTCACCGCGACCAGCAACCCCGTCTACGTTGAGTTCAGCAAGTCCAAGAAGGCCAAGGCCTCGCTGGTCCTGGCGCTCCTGCGCTCTGGCTCGGTGGGCGTGTGGCAGTTCAATCACAAGGCCGACCGCGAGGCTAGTGCCACGTCGCGGAAGCCCGACACCTTGATCAAGGTCGTGCGTAGCACCGGAGCCCCGGATGCCGAGCAGGACGATAAGAAGAAAAAGAAGAGCAAGGGCAAGGCCGGTCAGGTGCTCTTTGCGCAGTTCACCGGCGAGCACGAGATCCTCATCGCCTACGGCACCGCTATGAGGCCAGTCTTTGAGCGTGTGGTACGTTTCCTGCGGCCTCGTGACAGTCATCGCGTCGTACATTCGTCGGATCTAACTCGCGTGTCATGCTGCTTGGCTCTGCCTCTCCATCTGACAGAACCTGCTGAACGAGGCAACGGGTGAGTACAAGTCCAAGATCACCGTCGTCGATGACAGCGAGCTTGGCGGTGCTCTCATCCCGACTGAAGCCGCCCCGGCCCCGAAGAGCGTGGTGCGCACGTCCGTGATGGGACCCAGCCAACTCGAACCTCTTACCAGGGCCGGCGTCGCGACCCAGGCCAACAAGAAGGCCGAGCCCGCCTCTAAGAAGGCTGAGGCGAAGGCCTCGGCCGAGCCCGCCCCAAAGCAGACTGCCACGCTTCAAGAGCTGCTTGACCGGATGCAGCTCAATGCCACGTCAGCCGACATCGAGGAGAAGGAGGAGGAGGACGACGAAGACAAGATGGAGGAGGGGGACGCAGGTAGGATCCCTCTCCCCTATCTTATCACTGCAAACAGCGTGCTCACGCCCGTTCGTGTCTGCAGCGCTCGAGAAGGAGGTCAAGACCATGGTGTCGACCTGGGGAGGCGACCAATCTATGCACAAGAAGAAGCTCAAGGCTCACCAGGTGGCGCCCAAGGCCACCTCACTGGCTTCGGCTCTCGGCCAGGTACGGCCTCTCTCCTCCTCCTGCGACGAACGAGTCCGACCTTGCCGTATGGCGGGGAGAGAATTGCCCCCGCACTCATACTTACGCTCGATCCTCAATGTACACACAGGCCATTCACACCAAGGACAGGCACTTGCTTGAGAGCGTTCTGCACATCGGCCAGGAGCAGATCATCATTGCCACTGTCAAGCGCCTGCAGCAGATCCACGTGCTGCCCTTCCTTCAGCTCGTTCTCGAGCGGTTCCGAGCCAAGCCCTACCGCAGCGTGGCCCTGCTCGTGTGGATCAGAGCCGTGCTCGTCGAGCACGTGGCCTACCTCAGCACCGTACGTCCAACTCCTCACCACACCACACCACACCACACCACACCACACCACACCACACCACACCACACCACACCACACCACTACACGTCCCCTCTCTCCAGTTGTGGGCTGTCCCGCTGACCGTACGACGTGTGCTCTCTGCTGCAGGTGCCCTCTCTTCTCACTGCGCTGAGCGAGCTGTACTCGACTGTGCGGACGCGCCTGGCGAACCACAAGAGCTACGTCAAGCTCGTCGGACGACTGGAGCTGCTCGACGCTCAGATCCGAGAGCGAAACGCGCGCGTCCAAGCCTATCAGAACGTGTACGTCTACCGCGAGGACAACGACAACAACAAGGCACACGACGAAGACGAGGACGGTGTCAGCGTCATGGACGTCATGGACATGGGCGACGAGGACGAGCAGGACATGCTGCACGGCGAGGACGATGACAGCGACGACGAGGAGATCGAGGACGATGGCGTCAACGAAGACGACGACGACGACGAGGCGGAGGACGTCGATGACGATGATGAGGAGGATGGCGGATCCCGACTCCAGCGGAAGAGGAAGCAGGCGCGGGACG
>CDFA01015046.1:0-10228 GCA_000826305.1 Acanthamoeba healyi
TGGGGAGCGTACGGGTCTGCTGGGCCGTGCGGCGGAGCGAGGAGAAGTCCACGTCGGCCGTGATGTCCGCCAGGCCGGGCTCGCACAACACGTCCTGCCGCGAGCAAAACAGATCAGCACGCTGATGCACATGTGCATGTGCGCTCGCGCATATACCTGGATCTTGTGATCCTTGATGGCGCGGAGGGTGTCCTCGCGCGTCCTGTCCTGGCCGTAGTCGATGATCAGCGCGGCGCCACGGCCCTGCTCCCTCGCTACCTTCTCCGAGATCTGGCTCACCAGCGCCATGCCCTCGGCGCACACCTGGCCAACACGGCGCACGATGTGAGCTGCTATGAGGAAGGCGGTGAGCAGCTGCGACGAGGCGCGAACCTCGACGCGGTCGCCGATCTTCGGGCCGTCCACGTTGTCGTCATCATCGTCCTCAGCGTCGCCTCGGTAGGTGAAGCCGACGGGCTTGGCGGCGGCCTTCTGCTTCGGTTCCGTGTTCACACCCATCTAGTTCTCGCGCGCACGAAGAGGTTAGTTGCACACACGCACACACACTGTGTCACGATCGCCGTCGGCGCCTCCACAGTGCTCACCTGCCGCAAGAGCGCCGTGGAAGCGTAGGTAGGCCCGGGCGAGAGCACGAAGCGGAGGTGGTGAGGCCCCTCGCCGTGATCCAAGTCCACCAGTCGCTCGGCCCAGCCCTTGTCCGTGTACTGATGGCATTCATGCCCGCACGCACGCGCAGATAACGAGTTCAGCGTCAGCTGGGCGGAACACAAAAGAGAGAGAGAGAGAGAGCAGTGCAGGCCGGCAGTGGTACCTCGAAATGGTACACAGGCAGCGCGTCAAACAGCTCATGAGCGACCGCAACGAATGGACCTGCCCGTGCGTGCGTGTGCGTGCGTGCAGAGGTGGAGGTTAGGAACTGGGCGGTGGGCACATGAGACGTCAGATGTGAGTGAATTCAGTTACCAGAGGGAACATCTCGGAAGTGCCGATGCCACTGGACGTGGATGCCGTCAGCGCCCGTGAGCACGGGCGAGCTCCACTGCCCCGTCTCCTGCCTGCCGGAGGCGGCGGCGGGCCGGGCGTCGCTCTGTGGAAAGTTGGCTGCGCCTGCCTTCAGGATCTTGGAGTCCTCTCTGTCTGCTGATCGCAGCCGCCGGCCCAGTCAGCGCAAACACGCACGCACACGCACACGCACACGCACACGCACACGCACACGCACACGGCCATACCCTCGATTGAGATCTCCTTGTCAGCGCCGTCGCTGAGAAGGGTCGGATCGCAGCCGAGCGTGGCCGCTTGCTTGTGGCGCAGGAAGGGGCTCACCTCCACCATGTGGATCGTCATCTCGCCAAACATCTCGGGCGTCCTCTTCAGCACCCGCAGCATGTCGTGCATGAGGGAGCCGCGGCCGGGCCCCAGCTCGACGAGATTCCACTTGGCCGGCCGGCCCAGCTTCTCCCAGACGTCGCTGCACCACACGCCGAGCGACTGGGACGGACATGATCCCATCGACAGTAGAGTGCGTCGTCAGTACACAGACAGACGCCATCAGCTGAAAGAGAGCGATCGCTGCGATCTCTGCGGCCGCACCTCGCCAAACATCTGGCTGATCTCGGGCGACGTGATGAAGTCGCCCTTCTGCCCAAAGGCGTCCTTGTTCATGTAGTATCTGATCAGTTGCACGTGCATGAGTGCGTGCAGAGTGTGCAGAGTGTGTTGAGTGAGCAACAAACACAACGAGCGGTCCGTAAGCCGCGGTAGGGCGCACCCGTGCATGGGGTTGGTGAGCGCCTCCCGCATGTAGGTGGCCACGGAGATGGGTCCTCTCAGCTGGATGTTGCTGCGGAGGTACCCCAACAGCGGCGTGTCGTCCGACTTCTTCCCCGCCGGCCCGTGAGCTGTGCGTGTGCGTGTGTGCGTGTGCAGTCAGACGAGCGAGCTGTGCGTGTGCGTGTGGGGAAGGGAGCGTACGCTTGTGCTTGTAGAGGCCCCGGGTGTCGATGGAGATGGTGCGCGAGTGCGTGGCGGTGTCCTCTGGTGACTGCTCTGCCGTGGCGGCGCCGCCTGCAGCTTCAGCCAGAGGCGGGCGCGAGCTCCATCTCCTCGCTCCTCCCACCACCACCCCGCGTGCGCTGTGTGGACACCACAGCCGGCTGGTGGCGACGACGCAGTGCCTCGACGCAGCGCCGCTCGCGTGGGCCCTGGCAGCAGTCACTGTCGCCGTGGCCCGCCTCATCTTCTGGTCTTCTCGCTTTCGTTTCGATTTTTAAATCAAAACAAAAAAAAAATAACAAAAACTCAAAATGAATTGAAAATCAAGAAATTTAGGAAAAGATAACTTAAATTTTCAACACACGAGAGATATCGGAGCAGGGTCCTGCCTCTCTGGGTGTGGAGATCCGAGTGCCGGAGGGGGAACCACAGAGTTTTGCAAAATCTGCGATGAGAAGCTGCCAGTTGGGGTACGACGATCCTCTGCACTGCAAACGTAACATTTGGCATCTGCCGAAGATTTAATCATAATCTTGATGACGATGGATGCATGGATGGGAACAGACGGACGGCTGTTGTGCGGCGCGTGTCGTCGACGGCGGCAGGAGGAGGTACGCCTTTCACGCCGGCTGCCGTCGCGACGGCGACGTCCACGACGACCACGACCGCCGCGACGCTACGGCCGGCGAGGCAGCTGCAGGCCCTCACCACGTCATCACGCCAGCAGCAGCGATCCAGCAGTGGTGTGTTGCCAGCTCAACTCTCTCCCGCCTTTGTGTGTGTGGTCAGCTGACGTCTGGCGTGGTGGTGCGGTCTGTGTGCAGTCCTGCTGTGTTTGCTCTCGCGACCGCAGCCGCCGCGCTGCCGACCAGGAGCGCCTCTGCCTGGCGCACCGTCGGCCGTGCGATGGGCCAGCCACTCCACCGCCTTGTCGTCCGAGGGTGCGCACCCTCACACGTGCGCACAGTGCGGCACACGACACTGACCCTTCTCTCTCTCTCTCTTTCTCTCGCTCTCTCTCTCTCTCTCTCTCTCTATGTGTGTGTGCGTGCGTGCGTGCGTGCGTGCGTGCGTGCGTGCGTGCGTGCGTGCGTGCGTGCGTGCGTGCTTGCGTGCAGACAAACGCGGGGGGAAGCGGCGGGAGAGCCTTCCGAGCGGACTTCCGTTCGAGCGATACAACCAAGAGCTCGCCGAGCTGGAGCAGCTGTCCAAGGTGCCCGTGTACCGTACGTATCCCTTGCGTCCGCTGCACGAGATCGTGAGCGCGCACACGCGCGTGGCGCAGCTGCTAACACGTATCCCGTCCATCCTCTCCGTCTCGCAGACCTAGCCGTGATCGTCAACGCATTCGCTGCTGCAGGAAAGCACGACGAGATCGTCACCAGGTCCTCCACGTCCCGCGCCTGCTTGCTGCATGAGGCGCTTGCGCACGCGTTTGAGAGTCTGACGCCAGTAACACTCCCCGTGTCTCTCTCTCTCTGTGCGGTGTGTGTGTGTGTCTTTCAGATTGAAGGCGCTGGTGCCGCGGCTGAGTGGCAACGCCGGCTCGTTTGGCCTGGTTATACAAAGCCTCCAAGCTGTACGCACTCACTGTCGCATGCGACGCACAAGCCATCATTGTCACGTCTCTGACCCGCGTGTGATGTCTGCGCCAGGTCACGGGAAGCGTCGGCGTGGCCTTTTACGTGATGCACAAGGCCATCGAGGTGGCCAAGGACAAAGTCGGAGGAGCGCCCGACGCGCGGGCCTATCAGTGCCTGATCCGCGTGTGCGTACAGCAGGGCAACTTCAACGACGCGCTGCGCGTCGGGCAGCTGATGGAGAACAACAACGTGGAGTTCACGAGCGGGATCTACGACAGCCTGATCAGCGCGTGCGCGCTGTCGTCCTCGGAGAGGCTCAACAGCGCGCTGTCCGATCTTCCCATTCCTACAGGCTTCACCAGGGCCACAGCCGGCACCGCCTCCGCTCGCCACCCCGCGCTCGATGCCGCCTTCTCGCTGGCCAAGGACATGAAGCGGCTAGGGATGGCGCCCGATCGCCGCATCTACTGCTCGCTCATGCGAGTGTGCCTGAGCCACGGCGACGTGGCCGCCACGCGCAGTACCTTTGACGATATGCAGCAGGCCGGCATACGGCCCGACATCTACGCCTTCAACGCTCTCATGCAAGGCTGCGCGATCGAACGCAATCTCGAGGGCGCCATGCACGTGCTGGCCGACATGCGACATGCGCGCGTCGCGCCCACGATCTTCACCTACAGCGTGGTGCTCAACCTGTGCGCCGAGCTGGCCGACAGCACTAGCGAGAGCGGCGGCGTCACTGACACCGACGCAAGAGTCGACGGCCTGGCGGCAGTCGAGCGGGTGCTGGCGCGCATGGAGCAGCAGCACATCGCACTGAACCTCGTGAGCTACAACACGCTCCTCAAGGCCTGCGCCAACAGTGCAAAGGCGGCGGCTGCCGGGAGTGACTGGCGACGGAGCGCAGAGGTTCTCGACAAGGCCCGATCGTACATGGCGTCGATGAAGGCTGGCGGCATTAGCCCCGACGCCGCCACCTACAACTCCCTGCTCCAGCTCTGCAGCTATGGTCCTCGCCTTCCAAAGTGGGACGTCGATGACGACGCAGACGAAGTCCAAGCCGGTCCGGGCGCGCCCGGACACGAACTGGTCGACGCGGCGGCCAAGTTCGACAGCGCGGTGGACGAGATCGTGCAAGAGATGAACGAGCGTGGGGTGCGGCCCGATGGCGCCACCGCCACGCTGCTGATCTCTCACTTTAGCGAGCGCGATCCGCTCAGAGCGTTCGCCGTGCTGGCCGACATGAAGCGGGCCGGCGTCAAGCCCTACCTCCCCAGCTTCACCGCCCTCATCACCGCGTGCAGGCACATTGAGGATCCAGACATCGCCGAGGTTCGTCGCTCCTGCTGCGCCACACGTGCGAGGTGTATCTAGAATTCACACACGCGCGTGTTGGATGTTGTGCGCATGCAGGCAAAGGCGTTCGAGGCATTGGACGAGCTGAAGAAGGCCGGATTGACGCCCACCGCGACCATATTCAACGCCATCATGGCGGTCATGCCGCAACGGTACAAGATCGCGGTCGCTCCGTGCCTTTGCTTCGTGCTTTGTGTGGCGCCACATGTGTGCTGATCGCGCGACTCGGATTGACCAAGCACAGAGCGCCAGAGGTGCTCAAGATGATGCGCGAGCACCACATCGAGCCCACCGCGTTCACCAACAACCAGTTCATCTACTCGGTGGCCCAGCGCCTCAGCGGTGCAAGCGAGAAAGAGAATACCGAGACCGACCAGAGGCCCTCCGCGCTACGGAGGCGCGTCCGCGTGCTGGAACTGCTCGAGGAGGCCTTTGCCGCGGCCGAACGCATCAAGCGGTTGCCCTCCGGACCAGGGTTGGTCGACTACAGCCACTTGCTCTATGCCTGCGGCTCGGCGGCTCGGCTGATCAACAACCGGGCTCGCCAGTCGCAGCAAGGCGCCTGGTTCCGGCTCGACGACGACGCCAAGGCTGAGATGCGGGACGTGCTCTCGCTCGCCGACCAGTGTTGGGCGAGCCTCGTGCTGCATCAGCCGTCGGGCGCCACTCGCAGCGACCTCATGATACGCATGCAGCTGTGCCTTCGCCGCGACAGGATCGCTGATGACGCCGCCGATGCCGCCGAGGGCCTGCGCAGCGCGCTCGAGGCCTTTGACGAGATGCAACGGCGAGGCATTCGCCCGAACCAGGACAGCTACGGCTACCTGGTCCGGGCGTGCGCGCGGCACGGCGACTACCGGCGCCTCGTGCAACTCGTCGAGGACATGCGCGCTCACGGCGTCCAGCCCACCGCCGGAGCGATCAGCGACACAGTCCTGACGCTCACCGGATCATCAAACCGCGAAGCGCAAGCCGCGCTCTCCGCCCTCAGGTCCATCGCCGCCGGCCAGCGCAGCGTGTGACCGTGTGCGCTCGGCCATAAATTCAGGAATTCCATTATTATTTGAATATTCGCCAATCGATGAATTCGGCGACATTCCGCCAGAATCACGCGAGAGTGGTGGGATTTATCCTGGATGGATGACTTCTGGCGGAATCTCCGAGAAGTGGTTTTCATGTCAGCCAATGAGAAATCAAACATTCGATGCAATCAAGAGGGAGTCGAATTTCCCGTCGTTCAGTCTCCGGCGCTTCTGCCGAGCTTGCCAGCGTGGAGCAACGCCTGCCGGTTTTCATTGACACAAGCACCACCAGCGCAGGCAAAGCGTAAGCACCTCGACCCCCCCCCACCCCGCACATACGGGACAACAGTCAAGCCGGTCTCCAGAGCCGCTACTTTCTTCTACTTTCTTCCAGACACCAAACACACACGTACGTGCGCCGCACCCGACCCCCCGGGGCAGCTCCAGAGGAGAGCGAGACCTCAGTCAGGCTTCTTGCAACTCAGATTGATTTAGCGCTCTCGATCGCGGCGAACATTTGATTGATCGAAATCGTGTTGTGTTGTGGCGCTACTCGCAGGTCTCTCTGACATCCAGAGGGGTGCCCCAACGAGAGAGAGCTACTACCACTACTCGCGCATCCAACACACGCTTTAGCAGAGAGCGAAGATGAGACGCCACGAACAATTCAGCGATTCACAGAAGGTGTACCAGATGTGTACGCCGCATCCCAAGCCGTTGCTTCAGGGCAGGCGCAGCCTCGTGAGGCACGGCACCCTCGACTACTTCTCGCCCAACACCATCTCGAGGAAGCCGCGCTACTTCTTCCTCTTCTCGGACTGCCTGCTCCTCACCAAGCGCACGGGCACCCAGAAGTTCTGGCTCAAGGTCTACATCCACCTGGGCCCCAACATTCACATCATCCCCATGTGGGACAGTCCCGACTTTGAGTTCCGTCTTCTGATCGACGAGAAGGTACCGACATTTCTTCGATCGAGTAGCTACACGCGTAGAATATCAAACTCGATTTCTGATTCGCTCGCACGCTCGATCGCCAACCCATCTCTCTCGGTATAGGGTACGCTGGCCAAGAGGAAGCAGAGGAGGTTGATCCTTTACGGACAGAACAAGTCGCACAAGGAGGCTTGGCTCAACGACCTCCTCCACTGCCTCTGGGACTCCACGGGCCGCAAGGTACGCCTCTAGCCTCCCAAGCAAAGGAGAAGCGCGCTCTCCGCAGTTATCTTTGGATAGTTTTCTCACACAGCTTCGTCCCTCCTCTTGATGCACAGGGTCCTGACCCATCCATCAGGGATGACAAGAAGGAAATCAAGTCGCCTCGCGGCAAGGTGCGCATTTTGCTTACATTATTTTATTTTACTTTTTTGTTTGATTGGGCAACAAATTCACTGCCACTGCGCACACCACATTTACGAAGTGTGCGGGCCGATCTCCGAGCGTTGCCTCAAAGAGTTGTTGATCTTCGTTTCGCAACGGACACCCGTCATTCCACACATTATTAATTAATTAATTACGTGCTTCCTCGGAGTTTTCTAATCAGTGTCATCGCGTTATTGTTTTGCCCTTTCGTTTGAGCGCAGAAGGAGGACGAGGCTGGCAAGTGGGCGTGCTCCAACTGCACGTACGTCAACAAGCCTGGTGCCTCGCACTGCGACATGTGTGGCGGTGCCAAGTTCGGCGGCGACGTCGAGGAGTACGACTCGTCCGACGATGAGGAGAAGAGGAGGCGCAGGGAGAAGAAGGACAAGCATAACAAGCAGGGCCAGGGTATGGGTCAGGACAACTTCACCGACACCAGCAACCCGCTCCTGCTCTTCGACCCGTTCTCCGACCCTAAGGGTCCCGACGCCAGCTTCGATCCGTCGCAGCACCGCGGCGTTGATCAGTTCGGCCAGGCCGTGCCAAAGGGCGTGATGCTCGAGGGCGACAGCAGCCCCTACGGCAGCAACAACCCTTATGGCAGCAGCAACCCCTACGGCGCCGGAGCAGCTGGTGCCGGCTACGGCGTTGGCGGTGGCCCCTTCGATCCCTCTCAGGGTGGCTTTGGCGGTATGGCCACGGCCGGCGGCGCTTATGGTAGCGGCGCTTCCCCCTACGGTGCGGGTATTGAAACCGCTGGCCTTGCCGGTTCGGCCTACGCTGGTGGTGTCTCGCCCTACGGCTACGGCGGCGTGGCCGCAGGCTCTCCCTACGGCGCTGACCCCAGCGGTCTCTACGACGCGGCCAGGAACGCTTCGTCGGCTCTCGGCGGCATGTTCGCCACTCAGGGCGCTCCCGGCAGCGGTGGCTTCGCCGGTGCCGGAGTTGGTGGTGTTGGTGGCGTTGGCGCCGGCGTCGGCGTACCCACCAGCCCACCCGTCTCAAGCGGTTCTGGCGGTTCGCCCGCCGGCAGCCAGCGCGAGGACAACCTGGACGACCTGGCCCAGAAGGAGCTGCTCGAGGCCACCCGCGTGATCGAGATGTTGGCCGCCCAGCTGGCCTCCCGCCCCAGGAAGGCCCCGCCGAGGACCGCCGAGACCGAGCATCTCGAGATCACCACCGAGGAGATCTCGGACGCCATCATGGACGGCGCCCAGGCCATCGCCAGAGCCGCCAGTGCGCTCATGCGCGCCGCCGCCCTCGCCCAGGAGGAGCGCGTCAAGCTCAACACCCACAGGTCGGCCACCGACGGCTCGCCCTACCACGCCGACCCCGTCTGGGCCAACGGCCTCATCTCCGCCGCGAGGAACGTCGTCGCCACCACCCAGTACCTCGTCTCCACCTCCAACGCCGCCGCCAACGGTCAGGCCGGCGAGGAGACGCTCGTCGCCAGCGCCCGCGCCGTCGGTGCCGCCACCGCCCACCTCGTCGCCGCCCAGAAGGCCAAGGGTGACGTCAACAGCCAAGCCTCCAGGGAGCTCGACGACGCCGCCCGCGGCATCGCCCGCGCCACCGCCGCGCTCGTCGAGGCCGCCAAGCTCGCCTCCACGCCCGCCCCCGCTCCGGCTCAGACCTCTGCCGTGCCCGACAAGTACACGATGACCGACAAGCAGATCCGAGAGATCGAGGCCCAGACCAAGCTCCTCCAGCTCGAGAAGGAGACCCAGAGGGCCAGGGAGGAGCTCCTCAACATGAGGAAGCAGGAGTACAAGGGCTAAGCGACCCTCAGCTCAACTCTACTTCCCATCATCATCATCATCAAGACATGCCTAGCGCTACCGACGACAACAACAACATCGACGATTATCATGATCCTGTACCTCTTTCCTGCACTGTTCATAACAGCACCCCCTCTCTCCTCATTCCCTTCTCTTGTACCCCTCCTCCTGGTTTATTTATTACAAGCCCGTCATCTTCACATGAGCCACATCTTCGTGTATCCTCACCACCCCCAGCAAAACCCTCAGCCAAAGACGAAAGGAGTTTGTTGGAGGTGCGCAGGAAGGTGTGTGAAAACACTATTGTTGGTGTATTGTACTGCTTACATGTTTAGTCTCATTCCTTTGGCCGTGCCTAAGGCGTGCTGTCTGAGAGGTTGTGGTGTGATCTTGCTCCCCCGCTCTACATGAGGATGCAGCAGCCCTTGCCAGCTTCCCTCTCCTTGCCCTCTGAGGACTTGGCAGACTTACCCTTGCCCTCCTTGGCTGGCTTGTCATCCTCCCTCGATTCCTCTTCAGGAGGCGACTGGGGCTTCGCCTCGGGGGCGTCCGCCGTGCCGTTGTTGTTGTTGCCGTCGACGGCGTCGCTGGAGATGACCGAGATCTCCTGCGATACGTCAGAGACGGTCGTCTTCCTCAGCTTGACCTTGGCGAACTCGGGCGTGCCCTCCTCGCCGCCCTGCGCGACCCCCTGTCGGCTGGTGGGGCCTGCCGTCTTCCTCAGCGAGAGCTTACCAAACTCGGTCTCTGTGGTGGGTGGCGGATCCTTCTTCTCTGGCCGCTCCACCTTCCTGAGCGCCACCGAGCCCGGGGCGGGCATCACCATGCCGTAGCCCACTGCTCCCGGCGGCAGCTTGGGACCCTTGGGTGCGGGAGCCGGCTCATCTTCCTCCATATCGTCTCCTCCCTCCTCATCCTCATCCTCTCCATCTTCAACCTCCTCATCCTCTCCATCCTCATCTTCGCCCTCCTCCACCTCCTCTTCGCTCTCCTCTCCCTCCTCACCAGTTGACATCCTCTCCTCCTCGTCGCTCATATTTTGTAGAGGTTGTTGTGATAGCTATGCTGCTGCTTGTGGTGGTGTCTCTTGTTGTTCTTGTTGTTCTTGTTGTTGTGTGCAAGTGTAGAGGCAGTCAAA
>CDFA01015072.1:0-11914 GCA_000826305.1 Acanthamoeba healyi
GCCGCCGCCGCCAGGAAGCCAAGGGTTGATACCCCCATCACCGCTGCTGCTGCAACTTGGGTGAAGGAGATAGGCCACTATGCCCACCTCAAGCAGCCCGTCACCGGTCCTACTCACCAGCCGCACTCCGAACTCTGCCATCTTGAGGCCAACGTTGAGTCTCACCTTGATGAAGTGCTCGCCCACTCACTCTGAAACCTCTCTGCGCTCTAATGTGAGGTTTTTTGCTTTGTGTGGCTCACATGTGCGTGTGCGTGTGCGTGTGCGTGTGTGTGTGTGTGTGTTTGTGTTTTGTGATCATTGATTGATGAGGAGTACTTGCAGATTCAGGATTGTACGGCAGACGCGATTAAGGAGCTTTCGCAACCAAAGGAGCTGCTTGTCACTACAGACATGCTTAAGAGCAACAGGAAAAGCCTGATGGCTGAATCTCAGCCCAACGAGGTATGATGACGGTGATCACGGCTTTCAGAAGATCAATTATTAACTTGTCACGTCGTTCAACACAGCAAAATGAGGCGGACAATAATAATGTAACAATACCCCATGCATTGCAAGTTCGCTCCAATGTCAAGTACGCTGCGCCTACCCTCCCGCCAACCGTAGACTTCATTTGAACTATGCTTTCAGACTGCGTCTGTTGTGAGCGTTTGCCTTATTTCATCAACCAGTCTCTGCGGGACCCAACAGTTTGAGCTGCCAGCAGGGATAGAACTCGCAGTCGACTTGGACGTATCCTGCAGTATGGTTCATTTGCAGACTTTGAGAAGATGTGGAAGAATGAAGACACTGCACGCAAGCCATCTGCACCCTCTCCAGTTCCGTGACTCGGCCAACCTTCCCAAAGCAGTGCGTCCTTCCCACCACCACCGGAGATAACACGTCACGCGGTCCCATGCTTAACTGTTGGACCCTCGCCTGCAGGTGGGGCGAACTCTCTGTGTTCTCCACCTCAGCCACAACAAACTCCGCGCTATCACTGGCCAGTGGCAGCTTCCTGTCGTGGAGACCCTCAACCTGAGCCACAACAGCATCGAGACGATTGATCAAAACGCCTTTTTAAGTCTCGTTCGACTGCGCCAGCTCTTGCTCAGCCACAACGCTATTGGCGACAGCGAGGCCAGAGGATTCGGCCAACTGTTTGCCCAATGCACCGCCCTTGAGGAGCTCGACCTTTCTCACAATCGGCTCTCGTGGGTGGGCCGAAAGGTGGTGGGCGAAGGACCGGCCAAGTCTCTGCAGAGACTGGCGCTGGCCAACAACAGGATTACGGCACTCGAGGCGCACATGTGCGAAGGGCTTGGACAACTCACCGATCTCGATCTGAGCAACAACGGCCTGCAGGAGATCGAGCCCAGCGCTTTGGTCCAGGTGGAAAGCTCTCTTCTGCGGCTCGACCTGTCATTCAACCTCCTCCAAGAGCTTCCAGTTGGTTTGTTCCTCCGCTCTCACGCGTGCATACACGCATGCCTGTCTCTCATTGTGGAAGTTAGCAGGCTGGTCAAACAAAGTGACGAAGTTAACAACACTCGACCTGAGCTGGAATCGGTTTGTCCAGTTCCCCTTTGATGTGCTCGGAATTGTACGCACCGCGCACCACACCACACAGCTCACAGCTCACAACCCTGTATTCTTCCATGATACAGTCAGGCTTGATGAGGATATGACTTGAGGGCAATTGTATTAGGCAGTCTGAGATTGACGATGCCTTGAGCACCTGGCAGCGCTTGACAGACTTCTTGCTCAGCCTCACTCCCCAGCTGGTAGAAGGCCAAAAGTTCGATGGCCTGCTTGTGTTATGTCAAGGCAAGACCAAGTACTTCGAGGATAATTTGGGTCATGTACTGAGTGAGGTTGCTGTACCCTTACCACACATTACATCTTGTGCCTGTTGCTGCTTGGCCCTTGCGGTACCTGCCTGCCTATCATTCCTTTAATGTGCAGCTTTCAGTCTTTGTGGTGCTTTTGTCTGCGTTCTTCTAAAGCACAAATGCATACCAGGCAACACTGAGTAGCTGCCCAAGGGATGAAGTCTTTGATGTTTGGAAGGCATCCTGCTACTTAAACATCTTCAACAGTCCCCATGGGCTGACAAGAATATGCTCAACATGGGAGCAGTGTCTCACAGCAGGCCAGGACACAGCTGGTACCTCTTGCTATTTGTGTGTATTCTGTTGCTGCCTTGTGTGCTGCTAACCTCACACACACCAACCATATTCTGTATGTTGCTGGTTGGCAGATCTGCTGTGGAAGATGCTTGACTGAACTTGCAGACATTGTTGGAATGGTTGAGATCAAGGATAAGCTCAAGGCCATCGCCCTTGTTCTCAGCGTGCACTATGACCAGCGGTCCCGCTCAGGGGATCTGCGGCAAGCTCACAACCCGCCAAGATGGACGTTGTGCTGCAGGGTAACCCCGGCACTGGCAAGACCACAATTGCGCGCCTGCTGGGCAAGATTTTTTTCCACCTGAACTTGACCAGTACGCCTGCTCACCGTCTCTCACTCTCTCTCTCTCTCTGTTGTGTCTCGCCCTTGGCTTGTCAACTCATCATCCCGTGGTGGCAACAATGATCTTGGTGCATGATGGCGAAGAGGGCGAGCGTGTGGTGGAGGTGCAGGCGCCGCAGCTTGTGTCGCCCTTTGTGAACGGTACCGCAGAAAAGACAAAGAAGGTGATTGATGAAGTGTGCAACGGAGCACTCTTTATCAACGAAGCCTACCGTCTGTCACCAACAACCCAACACGACCACGGCAGAGAGTGCGTCCTCTGACCGAGCGCTTCATTGCGAACAAACCAGGAGATCATCTTTACTCATTGTATCACAGGACCAACCTCCTCATGGCACGTGGCAGGGCCATAGACACAATCATGGAACACATAAGCGGCGACATCAGCAACCCAAAGAACGCAGCCAATGTGACGTTCATCTTTGCTGGCTACAAATCAGAAATGGCCAATTTCAAGGTCGCCACCCAGCCCTCCTCTCTGCCCAGTTGTGGTCTCACCCGACGTGATCTCAGAAAGCAAACCCAGGAATGTTCAGCCGCATCACCTACACCTTTGATCTGCCAGACTACAGCCCAAACAAGCTGGCCCTCATCTTCAATAAGTACATTGCTCAGCACAGTTGGTCAATTCAGAGCACATTGGATGAGATAGCCAAGATATTCATGCAGGTGCCCCCCAGCTTGTGCAAGGATATCAACGGTACTCCCCCTCAGCTTTCAGCCTTGCTGCTTTCAACCTTTGTTTGCAGCAAGTGCTTACTCCCACTCTCTTTTACAGCGCAGCTTGTTGGTCATCTCATAAGAGTGGCAAAAGAATGGCAAACCCACCACTGGATAAGCAAAAGGTTTTCCCCTCATTGCTTACAGAGGCAACTTGAAGTCGGCACTGATGTGTGACGGTCGATTAGGGAACTCATACGTAAGGAAATTGCTGATTGTCAAGAAGGGTGCTCAGACATCAGACATATTCAGGCTAAATGCATATATTGCAAATGGGCGGAGCTACATGACCAGCACAGCACAGATGCGGCGGGCGTTTATGCTTGAAGATCTGCAGCAGGGCATCAACGAATGGCTCAAGATGAATGATACTGCCAGCGACAAGAAGGAGGTGGAGGAGGGTACACAAGAGGAGGAGATACAAACCAGAAGACTGCAAAAGGGCAAGGAGAGGGTGGACAACAATGCATCGTCCACCGGCAACCAACAGATCCAAGCTTCACAGCGGTACTACTCTCAAGAAGTGTCCCCGAGGCGATGAGCCAGCTGCCTCCTCATCATCATCACCATCATCAGCGCTTCTCGCGGCCCCGCCCAAGCAACAGAAGGTGGAGGACCAACACAAGGCCCATGGCTCATGTGACAGCACCGAGCAGAGCAGCACCGAGCAGAGCAAGGAAGACTCCTCGCGCAAGACCACCAGCAAGGGGTGGTGGTGGCACTTCTCCTCTTCGTAGAAGCCTATGTTGATGCGCCCATCACATCGCCCACATGTATCTCCTGCTTATCCCTGGTCCTTTCTTTAACATCCTCCTGCCAGCTGGGCATGAGGCTTCGAGTGTGGTCGGGTCATGAGTTTGAGGCTTTGGAGTTGTGATGCATGAGTTCACGTTGAGGACAACAAGAACCACCCCTTCCCCTAATTGGCTTTCGCAAACGCAGAAAGGCCGTCATGGAGCACATCTTTGGGATTGCCCACAGTTATGTCCCCAGCCCAGCGTCACCCTTTTCTAATGATAATGGACAACAACCTAGTCAGACAAGTTTAGTCCAATTGCCGATGGGCTATGCAAGCGCAAACGCGAGGCGCCCAATGTGCCTGCGCCACGCACGGCCAAGCTCAGGAGCCAACAATGGAGCACTAGCGGCTGCCTCGGTCGCTCTTCGTGATCTCACAAAAAACAAAATTAAAGAAACCAAGGTTTCTCTTCACATTTTCTTTGCTGCCAGATTTTCAATGCCTGGAAGGTACACATGCAGCCATTCACCTACCACCTACAAGAAGAAGGCTCTTGACTGAACAACGCGCTGCTTCACTGGCTGGGGGCATTGGCTTTGGTGGATGGAGGAGGGGCCATCGCCGAGACCATGGCGCTCTATATCACCGATCTGGTCATCGCCGCCTTCAGCCGCGCTGCCGCGCTCGCTCCGGACAGCAGCGCGCGCGTCCTCCGGATCGACGCCAGGACGATCAACGACGTACTGCACAGCAACAAGGAGTTTGTCAGGGCCTCGACGCTGCTCGACATCTCCGAGGCGGCCCTCGATCGCATCGAGCTGATGGCGGAACAAAAGAAGAAGAGGGAAGCCGCCAAACTGGCCCGAGGCGGTCAACCCGCTGCTCCCGCCAAGAAGAGACAACGACGCACAAAGAAGGAGGAGGCGGCAGCGGCGACAGAGACGAGTGCGACTCAGGAGGAAGAGGTATCGGCTACCCAAGAGTCTGACTTGTAGTTAGTTTTGAGGTTTTTTTTTTGGTGCGTGCGTTTCCTGAATTCACGATAACAGCACCCTCTCGATCTGCTCTCTCGCCACCGCCACTTCCATCCTCTGAGCCATCTGCACCACATTGGGGGGGGAGGGAGGAGGAGGACTAATCGCTCGATGCGAGGCATGCGATGTGTGCGCTGATGGGACCCACCGGAGAGGAGTCATGCGTGCGCGTGCGTCCTCCGAGGGCCGTGGCGCTGAGCGTGGACAGATTGAGAACGCCCGTGCCAAAGGCATCGTCCGCTGCCGTTCGCACGTGAGGGTCTTCTTTGGCGGCGAGCCTTGTCCGTTGGCGCGACGAATCCTCGGCGGCCGCGCTGTCTCGAGTTGGAGCATAAACGTGTTGTTGTTGTTGTTGTTGTTGCCAAGTTTTGCAGAGCGCTCAGTTGGCCAAGTTTAGCTCATGCTGCTAGCCAAAATGTTTAGCCACCAGACCTCGTCATGCTTGGCACAATGTTGGTCGATGTTGGTTGTTGCCATCTACTATTTGTTGTTTGTTGTTCATTGCTGTTATCGCTATTGTTTGCTTTCTGATTTCTTCCATCAGCCTCGACGAGCTGCATGCTGCTACTGCTGCTGTTGGCTGACCCATCGCCAAGCCACAACTTTGGTCGTTTCGGCCAAGCGCAGCAGAAATGTGACTTGGACCATATTTCTGCGCGCGCCACTCTGCCACCACAACCAGTCACAGGCCGAGAAAACAACACTTGTTGTTATATTTTTGTTCTGTTTGCCGCGATGAGACAGTCAGGACAGACAAACCGACCAACCAACAAAAATAAAGATTGCCCATGCTTCTGGCCCTTACCATTGGCATGCTCATCCCAAACAACCAACCAACTCGACCGCGGTGGCCACAAACTGAGTCTCTTTGAGCCAACTCTAATTTTTCTCTCTCTCTCTCTCTCTTTTTGTGTGTTCCATCGCTCTTTGTTCAATCATCGACCATGCATGTCTTTGACAACCACCACCATGGCATCACGCTCCATGGCCCCTCTCTCCTTGCACATAGTCTTTGTTCACGCCCACCTCGCCTCCCTCGTTTCAAAACTTGGCCAACAAACCGAGCCAGGCCCATCAACCAAAAACTGGGATATTACCACACATTTTGATTCAGTTGCTCCAACACCATACTACCACATCAAGTCCAATCCCGTAGCCAAATAGACCAAACTTGGTGCTCTATTTTGTTTGCACTAGGCTAACAGCACCAGAGTGGACTCTTCCACCGGGGCCCCTTTTCACCACACTCGTGCTCACTCTCTGATGATCACGCCTACATACTGGATATGTACTATAAAAATGACTTGTGCCTTCTGCCACTGGTTCATTTTTGCCACAGAGGAACACTAGAGAATGCTTGCCTTGTGCTTCTCTGTATTGCTGTCAATCTGCACTGGCTCATACCATAGAGCATAATGTGTGCCATCAACCATGCTGCCACGTTTGATTGTGCGCAAAATGTTATGCTCATCACCAACATTGCATGGTTGTGCTCTTTTGATTACACTGCTTCTCAAGCTTGGGACTCTGCCGGGTGGCATGGCACTCTAGACCATTCAATCCTTTGCTTGCTTTGGGGCTGACTCAACATCCTTAGGCCCAACAACGATCATGAATGAACAATGTGTGAATAGTGTCTAGGATGGCAGTTCTGATGCAATCTCCAATGACAACTACACACATTTGTTAGCCATGTGTCATGCCATGGCTAATAGTGCCAACAATAGCACCAATTATGTTGATAATGGTGAAGGTGAACCTTGTGGCTGGGTTCAGTGGTGGGCAGCCCACATGGATATGGCTGATTGTAGACTTGTGTCATGAGCTTGGATGGGTATTGCCCTCAGTAGCAGTGCTCAACAGCACATTAAAAATTGCAATTGATAGCGGCTGGCCCAATAACGACAACTGTGACCATCTGTCCTACATGATCTTGAGCAAAATAGGTGCCATAGTTGCTGTGCGCCCACATCTTTTCCCACAGCTTACCAGCCATGCTCTAACATATCCTAGCTGGCTTGATTATAAACTGACTGGACTATGAGAAGCTGGCAAAGATGCCAATGCACGCAGCGCAACCCATGCACCAGGTCTTTGAGCCTCTTGCTGAACGTATGCCCCATGACATAAAACGCCGTGTGCTCAATTGGTTGGATGAGCATTACTCCCAAATAAACCAGTAACTCTTTCCTTGCTATTCCTTTATTTTAGCACATGTGTCCACGAGCTCTAGGCAACCCCAAAATGGCATACTAATTGCATTTGTCTTATTTATTTTGTTTTCTTTGCTTTTGCTAAAGAGGCCTTTTTTGGTCACTGGCGCTGCGCCATTGAATATAATGCTCACTTGAGTGACGGCAATGCAGGACGGCAATGCATGGCCCAGAGAGGCAACCAGTGAAAATGTCTATGGGTGTGCAATTAAGGGGGTGGATATGACAATTGGGTACGTGTGCAGAAGTGGTGGTTATTTGCAGCCAGCATTTACAGTGTGTTAACAATGCATCAGGGGAGAACACTTGAATGCAGCCAAAGTCAAGCACGTAGAGGCTGTCGTCTGCAGCAAACACAACTCCAACAGGGGAGTTGAAGATTCCAGGTATGGTACTCAAGCACCCTGCATCTCCCTGTCATAGCCAGCCAAGGAGCTTGATGACATTGCCCTGTGGGTTGAACACTTGCATGCAACTCTGTTTGGGTTCAGCCATGGCGAAGTTGCCCTTGCTGTCAATGGCAATGCTTGATGCCTCCAGGGCAGTTCCCTCATTGTGCTTAAGCATATGAGTAAACCTGAAGGAGCACTTCTTTTGGCCCTGCGCATCATAGACCATAACACCTCGCTTGTCAAGCATGTAGATGTTGCTGGCCTGGTTGACAGCAACACCGGTGCCTCACATGACCACCACCCACTTTGAATCTCCACTTTTAACAAAGTTCAGCTGGCTGTAAGGATCTTGGTCGCCACTGGGAAACACAGTGTACAAGTTGCCCTGGCTGTCCAAGCAGATGCCCCACAGGTTGGGCACAGACAAAGTGCCTAAAGGTGCTCCTTGAGCAGAGAACATGAGGATGCCGGTCGGGGACGCCACAAAGATGGTGCCGTCAGCTGCCACGGCGATACCACGATTGCCTGGTAGATCATCAACGCAGCAATAGGGACAATGTGGTGAACCCACTGTTCAGAGAAGCTTGCCAGTAGCACTGCTGTAGATTGTGATTAACACTATTCTGTTGTCGATTGTAGTGTAGATGTTGCCCTCAGAATCCATAGCAAAAGACTGTGGACACGCGAGCCCTATCAGTCGGCAGCCGAGTTCAAACATCCTCACCAGCAGGTGGGACACCTTCGCCCTAAGCACGCGGTTCTCCTCTTCCACCCTTGCGAGCAACTGCAAACACAGAGGTAACAGAGATTAACCTACAGGCCTAATTCCCATGGAGCATTGAAGGAAAATTAGTGCACCTGGGCCTGGCGTTGGTGGCTTTCCTCGAGTGCTTGAAGTCGCAACAGAACAGGGCGTTGGGGCAGCAGGGGGCAAGCCTTGCAGTGACCCTCTAGCAAACTCTGCCGGGCCTGGAAATCGCAGCCAACGTCGGCTGCCGGGCAGGGCACGGGTTTGGCGGGGCAAGCCAAGCGATGCTCATCTTGGTCGACTGGCGCAATCCTTCTGCCACACCCAAAGTCGCAGGCTTTCGAGAGGGGAGGCTCCATAAATTAATAATAAATTATATTGCGATGCGGGCGGGGGGGGGGGCAGGAGGGACAACGTACGCAACAGGCAACCAGGCAGGTGGTTGGGGAGGTCCTTGCGTTGAAAATGATGGCGGCAGAAGGGGCAAACAACGAGGAGGGCGTCGAGGGTGTTTGTGATGAACCGAGGTGGGAGCACGACCGCTGTGAGGGAGGTAACTTGGCGGCAGTGTGGGCACGAAGCAGATTGCGCCACCCAGTCGGTGAGACAGGTGCGACAAAACATCTGGCGGCAGGTCGGTTCGACAACGGGGTCGAGGAGAGGTTCATGGCAGATGCTGCAGACGAGTTCGTCGTCCACTGGCTTCTCGTCCACGTAGTTAAATGAGGCCCATGCCTTGGCCAACAGTTCAGCCTCCATGCCGGCAGCGACGGCCCTGTGATCGTAATAATGAAGAAGAAATCCTTGGACCCCCAGCCAAGAGGCACAAGTCGCGAAATAAAGGCCCAAAAAATTATTAAAGTCAGGTAGAGGTGCACATTGGCTACTACCAATGCGATTCCAAATGTGACGAGAACTCTGCGTGGCGCGGTGCTCTCTCTTCGTGTCTCATGGTCAATCTCCAGTGCGGTATCGCTATCGCCGAGATCGCGCTCCTCAAGGGCGCGCCACGGTGCGATTCGCTGTTCGACTCGGCCTACGAGCGCTTCCAGGCATCTCTCGACATCAAGCCGCTCGAGGCGGCGTACGGGCCTATGTCGCGGCCCTGCGCAGCCACGCACTACTCAAGGGCGCGTCCGTCGAAACCGAGGCCGAGGCCGATACCGAGGCCGCGCAGCTTGAGGGCAGGGCCAGCCAGCTCGAAGCTGCCCAACTCACCGACGAGCGACTCCTGCTCACCACCGGCAAGAGCTGCATGTGAACCTTGCCTCTTGCCCGCGCTCAAGAGCGAGGTTGCACTTGTGCTCATGCCTAGACGGGCGGCTTTAGAAATGTAAGACGGAACACACTTTACAGGAGAGTGGAGGGGAGGGGTACGATCACAGCATGTCGGTCTTCACAGGATGGACCATGTGCACGCGGGTTGGTGCAGGCCGAACCATAGAGATGATGAGCAGCGTCTTGCCCTCCTTGAATTCGGTCCTGGCCCTGTCAAAGCTCTCAGGGACAACGACGATCAATCTCGCCCGCTCGTCCTTGGTCGCCTTTGAGCCTCGCTTCCCTGCACGCATCATCATCATCAGCGAATACATGGCACTGGTTAGCCCACTTGTATGCAAGAGTGTTTGGTGGGTGGGGGTGGGATGATCGCACCCAAGGCACCAGCAGCGGCAGCTGAAGGCATGGCGTGCAGCGAAGTAAGCGAGAAGAGCGCCTTCTTCGCCTCCGGATGGTCCCGCAGACACACAAAGACATGTGATCCGTTGCTCTCCACCTTGATCGCGAGGCCAAAGATGGAGATCTGTAGCTCAAGGCGATGGTCCTGCTCGTGGACCATGATGGCCGGATATCCCGACGCGGTCTTCTTCACCAGCACCAGGGGTTTGGCCTCGAACGCGCATAGCGGCACGTATTCATCGCCTGTCCATCCGTTTTGCTCGCTTTCTTGATCCCTCGTGGTTGCAAGATCGACCGAGGGCAGAGCTCGAGGTGGAGGAGTCAGAAGCTGCTGAGCCAGAATCTCGCCCCCGCTGTTGTGATGCTCTTGCGGCTGCGGAGGCATCTGAGGAGATGAAACTGCAGGTGCAGCAATCCCAACCATAGCAGGTGTGACCGGCCACGGCTGAGCCAGTTGAACTGGTGCTTGCACCTGGTGCAGAGGAGCGGACGGAATATAGGGTGGTGGATAAGCGTAGGGTATGAAGTAGCCGTGTGGGGAGTGCGGCAAGAGTGGAGGATAAGAAAGCGGTGATTCGGCAGGGTGAGGAGCGAGAGGCCAAGCAGTTTGTTCAGGTTGGGGTGTGGACAAATCTTGCCCTTGTGCCTGCTGTTGTAGTGGCGGCTGAAGTTGATGTTGAAGAGGCAGCTGATCGGTTTGGGGCTGAGGCTGTGGGTGAAAGTGATGGTGTTGTTGAAGAGTTTGTGGCTGTAACACCTGAGGCTGATGTTCGTATTGAGGCTGAGGTTGTTGAGGTCGAGTTAGCGGTTGAGTGCAAGGTTGCGGTTGTGGTTGTGGTAGCAGCTGCTGTTGCGGTTGAGGTAGTAGTAGCTGTTGCGGTTGCGGTTGCGGTTGCAGTTGCGGTTGCGGTTGCAGTTGCGGTTGCGGTTGTGGTTGTGGTTGCGGTTGCGGTTGCGGTTGCGGTCGCTGTTGTGCTTGCTGTTGTAGTTGCGGTTGCAGTTGCTGTTGCTGTTGCGGTTGCAGTAGCTGTTGCTGTTGGCTCTCAATCTGTTCATCCTTCTCTTCACGTGCCTGGAGGTAGTCCGTTCGCAGTTCAGGCCCAATGTAGGAGTTGTTGGCCTGACAGTACTGAATCAGATCTCGCCAGTGAAAGTCCTGCCCAGCCACGTGCTCGTGTTAGTTAGATCTGCCGTCAAACCGGTCACAGGCCATGCAGCTTTTGGCGTACCTGATAGAGAACGTAGGGGTCTCCAACGACCACCAGCAAACACTTGGCCCTTGTGATGGCTGTGTTGAGGCGCCGCACATCGTTCAGGAAACCGATGCCATGCACTCTGTTGCCGTGATCATTAGGGCTAGGAAAGAGCATGTGATGTGTGTTGGACCCAGGGAAGAGGGAAGGTTACACGCACCTGTCGTGGTGCTGCCAGTTCTTGGAAGCACGGACTGTGGAAATGATGATGACCTTCTTCTCCTTGCCCTGCATCTCATTGACCGAATCCACGCTCACCTGTCTGGTTCCGACGTCTTGGTAAGTCTCAGGAAGCAAATACTAAATTGAGTGCTGTCTACCTTGCACGTCTTGCTTTAAGCACCATCCTAATCCTCTGAGTCTGCTTGCGGAATGGGGAGATCACTCCAATGTCGTGTTCACTGATCTTCTCATTCAGCAGGCTCATCACCACATCAGCAACCAAGACAGCTTCATGTGGGTTGAAGAATGAAGGTGAATCGCCTTCTTGCTTGTCTTCCCCCTCAACGCCTGCGAGTGAGTAAAGCACTCTTCAGCCAGCAGCAGCAATGTCGTAAGCACATGTTGGCACTGTGTGTGGTGTGTGTGTTGTGTGTGTTGTGTGTGTTGTGTGTGTGTGTGTGTGTG
>CDFA01015077.1:0-12941 GCA_000826305.1 Acanthamoeba healyi
GGCCGAGGGGAGGTAGGGGTTGAGCCACGGCTGGGCGGCGAAGAAGAGTCCGCCCGCGGTCAGGCAGCTGCCCACGAAGCCCAGCCAGCCCTTGGACGTCACTGTGTTCAAGAGCCAGAAGTGTCAGTCTACAAACAGCACATCGGTGCGCATGCACTCGCGCGTGTACACACCTTTCTGGCCGAGGAGGTCGGTGCCGCGTCGCGCGCCGATGAGGCTGTAGAGGCCGGCGATGGTCATCATGCCGCCGCTGGCCAGGTGGCAAGGAATGCAGTCCTCGCGGTCCGTGTACCGTTGCGGCGTAGCGGTGGCAGCAGGGTCGCTGCTGCCTCCGCTCTTCAGCACCGCCGGTCGATTGGAGGCCGGCGCGGGCGTGCCCTGCTGTGGTGTATTGTTTGACATGTCTTCCGCGAGGAGGGGGGAAGGCAGGCAACAGATTTAGAATCAATTCAATTTAGATGGCGAATACAAATACAAATCATGCCAATGCACACAAGGCACATATCCACATAGGGCATGTCACCTGGACCAAGTGTGCTCAGTTGTGCTGTCCTTGCGTGTAGCTGTTGGGCTTTGGGTCCAGGGTGTTGTTGCCTTTCCACCAAATTCGAGGTATGCAATGTCGACTAATAAACAACCGGCACACAAGATGCTGGAGGACATCCTGCTGGTGTGCGTGAGTTCATCCCGAGGCTGCTCTTGTGGTAGTGACCAAAAACAATTTATAGTTAAAATATACAAGTGGGCCTCCAGGAGAGAGAAGAGCATCTCTTTGTCTTCTGCTCTGCCTGGGTCGCCAATTGCCCCGGTGCTCGATCTCTGTCGTCCTCGCCGTAGGGAGCCAATCATCATCCTCTGGCGTTCCCCAGCAAATCCTGATGCTCGTCGTCATCATAGTCGTTGCTGGAGCCTTCGCTGCCGCCCGAGGGAGGCGCCTTGGTCAGGTCGTCCTGGGTCTGTGATCGCCTCCGTGCCTTGCCGCTGCCCGTGGCCGGCTTTGTGTCCGAGTCGTCCTTGCCCGAGGACCGCTTTCGCGAGCCGCTCTCGCCCGACTTCTTGTCCAGCCTGCTGCTGAGGATGATGAAGCTGCCGGTTCGCTTCATCTTGGCGCTCTTGCTGCTGTCCTTCTCCTGATCCTCCATCGGCGGAGGATCGGCGTCCTTCTCCGAGCTCAGCTTCTCCTTCTTCTGGCTTCGTCGGGTGAAGCTGATCCCGCGCCTCCTCCCTCCTCCCTCTGCTTCCTCCTCGCCGCCGCTCTCCACGTCGTCTCGCATCGACAGCGTCGACGTCAGCGTGGGCAGGTCCTGCTCGCTGCCGCTGCTGTCGCCTCCTCCCTTGTCCTTGTCCTTTGAGAACAGGCGGAAGCGTCGTGGCGTGCTGTTAGGGCTGTTGCTCGATGAGATCAAGCCGCCGGCCGCGCCCGATGGCGACGTCGAGATCGCCGCCGAGAGCCGGCGGCTCTTGAACCGAGCGGCCGGCGACGCGCCGGCGGTGCTGTTGCCGAGCGAGCGTGGCGACTCTGGCGGCGAGGCGACAGAGGAAGAGGTGATGGGCGCGAAGGATGCGGATGCGGATGAGGACGCCCAGTTGCTGTTGGGCAGGACGGGGTACGACGCCGAGAGGGACGTCCCGGTGCGAGTGCCCATTGAGCCGCCGGGCGAGCACAGCTGCGCGGGCGAGGAGGACGGCGAGGGAGCCGCTTGGCCCAGGCCGCTCAGATCTAGTCCCTTGCGGTAAGCCGGCAAGTCCCTCGGGCTGTTGGACCGCCCTCGCGGCGACAGGCCTAGCCGCTGGCAGTCCTCGCCCTCTTGCACTTGCTGGAGCACCACCGCACCACACACAATTAACTCCGACCTCAAGCGAAGACGATGCTGCTGTCGTACGCACCACTTCACGGTTGGTTCTGAGTGTCTTGGATTGCTGAGCATCGCCTGCCGTTCCCCGTCTCGGTTCTACGAGGGTGGTATGAACGTTGGCAAGTGGCGGTGGTGGCCGATGGCACGAGGAATATGTGTCCGAGGAAGAGGAAGAACTGATGCTGGGTTGTTGTGACATACCACCACCTCCGATCGTCGCCGCCTTGTCCGCCTTGCCGTCGAAGCTGATCATCTTGAGCACGCCGCGCTGGAGCTGTCGCGATGACTTTGATCGCGGCATCTTCATCGTCTTGGAATCGTAAGTCCTGTGTCCTATTAGAACGCAACGCCACCACGCCAAGCGAGGTGAACACGACGACTGTGTGTGCGCGCGCATTGAAACGCACGTGTACGCCTGTGGTGAGGTGTGTTACCGTCTGTTGGTTCGTTCTCGTCTTGGAGCTTTCGCTTGTACTTCTCGACCGAGCTTAGCCACTTGGTCTTCTCGTCCGGCGACCTGGCGTAGACGACCCAGTTCTTGCTCTTGCTCTTCTTGATCTCCTTTACCGTCGTGTCCTTCTCCTCCCACAGCTCAAACACGTTCTTCGTCGCTGCACGCCCACATACACACAGAGAGAGAGAGAGAGAGAGTTAGGTCCACCCGCCCGCCACACGGGCTACACTCAAGGAGATAGGACATAAACGGACCTGGTGTGTCCTCGATGTCTCGGAGGATCACCTGCGTCAGCGGTAGCCACACCTTCACCTCATAAATACCTGTACAGTGTGCGCGGCGTCAGCTTGGACACACAGGACTCAGAGAAGTGAATGTTCGCTTCGTCCAAGTCATGAAGCGCTCGCGTTGCTAACCTTTCCTTGGCGAGTGACTGTTGTCGCCCGGCTGGTGCTGGTCCTCCTTCTCCTTTTGTCGGAAGTCCTTCTTGAGCTTGGCGATGATGAGGATGTCGTTGAAGAGGAAGAACTTCCTCACCCCCTTCCTGTGCAGGCTCTTGGAGAGGTTGAGGTCGGCCTCCAGCTTGAACACGCGCCCTGGCTCCAACAGCGTTCGCTGATGGGCAGGTCCACTAGTGTCAGCCAGCTCGCCCTCGAGCGCACCATTGACATGACGGACTCGCTCCTGATCACGTGCATAGGGAGGGAAGAGAAGCAGGCGTACCTTGCCGATGCCTGTGAGCGAGTGCTGGATCTCCATCATCTTGCTGATGTTCTGGGCCTTGAGGTGGTGCTTGTTCAGATGCTCGGCCACGGAATTGACCTGGCAGGCGCGTCGAGTTCAGGTCAGCCCAGGCCTCGGGTCATGAATTTGAGAGTGAGAGCGCTCCAGACATGTACGTACCTTGTCGAGAGCAGCCCGGAGGTCTTCGAGGTCGTTATGTCCCTCGGGTGTGTATTTGATTAGTTCCTATGTGCACACCGCACACTCGTGAGTCAACCAAAACGTCGCACGAGAAGACAGCAGCGAAGGCAGTGAAGGCGGCAGTGAAGGGCAGCCAGGCGTACTCGGATAAGCAACGGGTATTTACAGATGCGCTGTACAGGTTTGATGAGGAAGGAGGTTAAATAGGTGTTCTGGCACTGCGGTTCCGATTGCATCTTCTGCTCCCCAGTCCACCACCGCCACAGGCCAGATGAAGACGTCACGTCGTTAGCCTCCACACGAACACAAACGCGAACGACGAGCGATGGAGGGGTGAAGGAAGACGTGGTACTTTCAAAAAGGGCCCAAAGTAGGCGTTGCGCTGCTTGAGCTGACGCACGACCACCAACGCGTCGGTGTGCTTGATAGTGTACGTCGTGTAGAACTTGAGGTAGTCCGCCTATGTGTTGCGTGTCGTGTGTCGTGTGAGGCCGAGCACACCGAGGGTGACGGCCACACAGATATCAGAGCAGAGAGGGCGGCGTACCGTCGTGAGGAAGACATCGCCCAAGCAACAGTCAGAACCGAGCAGGTATCGCTCCTCGAGCTGGACCAGGAGGGTCTTGTTGACGGTGAGGAGGGTGGGGAGGTTGATGAAGATCTGCGTGATCTCGTCCGGAGTCAGGATCTTCTTCAGCGGGTGCAGGTAGTACTGCGCGTTCACGAGGCGAGCGAGCGAGAGAGAGAGAGAGAGAGACGCGTCAGGTTGGCCCTCACCATATGATGAGGAGACGATGGGCGACGACGATCGAACGAACCTTGTTGACGATCTCCAACGATTTGACGTAGGCGCGCTCGGTGACGATGATCTCCTCCAGCGCCTTCATCCGCTTGTATGCCTTGTGCTCGGCCTCCGAGGCAAAGACGCGGGCCTCGACGCCCTGGCTCGTCCTCCGACCCGGGGTCTCGAGGCCGCCGCTGCTGCTGACGTTCATGTCGTAGGCGCTGGGCGACGGCGCGGCACTGCCGCTGTTGCTTTCCATCATAGTGTCGATGTTGGTGCGGAGATGCGGGATGGGGATGCTCCCGCTCCGGCCCTTGGTCATGGGAGTCACCTCTTCCACGGCCAGGTGGGAGTCGGCCGAGACGTCGCTCTCCTCTTCATCTTCATAGTCAAGCGTAACAACTATATCCTCGCCGTCCGACATCAATGAATCCGCCATCGCGATGGCGTCGTCTCTGTCTTGTTCCTCTACAAGAGGCTGATGTCGTTGTGGATGATGATGGTGATGCTAACTAAACCCCTTAGCTAAGCCTCTTGTCCATAGATTATAGGCTCTGGCGGCGGAGAGGAGAGGCAAAGAGAAGAGAGGGTTTGACCAGATAGAAAACCCGAGCGCAGGCAGGAGGCAGTTGAGAGGGAGGAGAGCAAGAACGCGGAGATGGAGGGATCAAGGAGTGTTGGTTCCAAGATCTCGTCTCTATGGGCTTGGTGGTCCCCTCTCCCTCCCTGTACACCTTGCGGCCTAGTCGGTGTCATTCCTTTCCTTTTCGAGCCGGTTTTTCCTTTTCGCGCCATAGACTATCCTTTTCTGGTGAAACGCCCAAATAGGAGAGGAATGTGAGAAAGCTGTGCCGTGTTTGGGTCGCGGACAAACATGAAGAAGACCGTGAGGGGAGGCGAGCAGAGAGCTCTCAGAGTTGAAGTGCGAGGTGGTGATAGTGGTCTGTTGGCCAACATAGAGGTGTCGATCGGCATGAGGCGGTTGGTGGGTAGTCCTGTTTTATTCTCTTTCATAATAAATAACACGAGTCGGGTGAAAATGAACAGAACGGCAGCGAGGAAGACGAAAGACGAACAAGTCTGATGAGGAGGACGTTCCGTCACGGCCTGGGATGCAGATTATGTGGAGAGGGGAACGGGCAGGGCGGCAGCCGTGACGGCCGAGTTGATGAGCATGTCGAGCGTGCCGAGGAGTCGCAGGCTCTGATCCTGGAAATTGACCTCGGCCTGGATCCTGAGCAGGAGCTTGTGCAACAGGTCATCAACCTTCTTGGACTGACCCACCACTCCGCTGTAGATGTCTGTGCGTGTGCGAGAGCGAGACGTCGTCCACAGCTGGATGAGCAAACGAACGAGAGGACGACGAGGGACTGAGCTGGGTATGCGTACTGAGAATGATGTGCGTGACCCTGATGAGCAGAGCGGAGGAGTTGGGCCTGGTGATGTAGCGCACGAGGTAGAGCAGGATGGGCACCAGCGCCTGGTCGTTCCTTCCGGCGAGGGCGCGGGCCAGTGCCTCCCTGTGTGCCAACTCCTCAAGCAGCGCGTAGGTCCTCTTGTGTAGTTCCTTCGGCTTGCTCTGCACACAATCAACAACGACATTCATGATCGTCAGCTTCATCATCAGGGGGGAACAACGACCATGGAACCAACAAGCTTACACATCACAGCAAAGATCACAAATCGACGACGACGACGACGACGACGACGACGACAACGCACCCTGAGCACGTCGTCCAAGGCATCCTTGTAACGGAAGGCACGCAGCAGATGGTCCGTTCGCGACATCTTCTTCTTCGACATAGCCTTCACTACGTGGTCGTTCTGTGGAGGGGAGAAGGACGATAGATAGGTCCGTTAGTATGTGCGGTGCTGCTGATCTCGAAGGGCTATGACGACGAGTGACTGCACAGTGCGTTGTGAGTGAGAAAGGCGAAGCGAACCTTGGCGATGCGCCTGGCCCGCAGGAATGACCTGTGCGATCCGCCCTGGAGCGAGTTCTTCTTGGCCAGCGCCTGCGAACGCTCCGACGACTTCTGAGGGCGATGGCGAATCGAAAGCATGCCATCGCTCAGACCCGTCACGAGGTGCGTGTTGTCGGGCTGTGTATGCGCAAACACACATGACAAAGAGACGGGGTGGAGAGATTAGATCGCCCGTGCGCACCGGAGTGGAGGCAAGAGCGAGACAGCGAGAGGAAGAGGTACCGAGAGCGCAGAGCACAGGATGGGGGCGTTGTATTTGATGGTGTGCACGACCGAGTAGTCGACAACATCGTAAATCTTAAGATGTTGATCCAGCGAGCCGGAGATAAGACGAGAGCCGTCCGCCTGTGAGGTGACCAAGATAAAGAGAGAGAGAGAGGAGAGACAACGTGAGTGCTGGGCCCAACGACTACAGAGCGCAGCAATGCGCAGTAGGAGAGGCCTCGAATAAACGTACGTTGAAGGCGAGGGTGGTGATGGCCTTTTGGTGGTTGGACACGGAGCGGATCATGCGTCCGCCAGCCAGAATGTCCCAGACTCGGATCTCGTTGTCGGAGCCTGATGAGCAACACACCACGGGAAAGCGAATCGGTGATCAGACCCCGACGCCGCTGGGAGGAACGTCCACTAGCAGGCGCTGATGGATGCGGTCGTGCACGACGTACCGGCAGTGAAGAGGAGAGTGGAGGAGGGGAAGGGGAGAACGGCCTCGAGCGGGTGGCCATGGTTGATCTTGAGGACGGCCTCGCCCGACCGGGTGTCCCACAAAATGACCCGATGATCGTAGCCACCGCTGATCCACAGAGCGGGGCTCGCTGCGACGGTCGATCCGCAGCGCACGTAATCCTGTTTCACCACACAGCCTCTAACTTGAGCATTTGACAGATCACGACGCAAGTGAGTGCGAGAGACAGCGCACCTGATGGCCCTTCATGATCTGGATCTCCTTCTCCGTAGGCAAGTCCCAGTAGCGCACGGTCTTGTCGTCTGACGAGGAGAAGATGTGCACATTGTCCAGCGCCCACTTGGTCACGTGCACGGGGCTGATTGCACGCAGTAGAAAGAACACGAGAAAGAGAGAGAGAGAGAGCACTGGTGAGCCCTTGTGCGCACGCATCAAGTGCAACCAACTGACGCTCAGCTTGGTGCGTTCTCTCACCTTTCGTGGCCTCTGAGCGAACGGAGGATGGCGCGCGAGCCCAGGTCGAAGATCTGGATGGTGGGCACCTCGCCACCGGCGACCAGCAGCCTGCCGTCGTTCCTGTAGCTGGCGGAGTAGGCAACGTCCCTGAAACGCGAGAGGGTCTTGACGGGGTTGTGGCTGGCCGAGCTGTAGATCTGCACGCGGCTGCTGCTCGTCACGGCAAAGTTGTGCGGCGAGACGGGCGAGAAGTTGATGCTCGTGACCGCTCCGTATTGCTTGATCAGCACCGGAAACTAATCACATGCGCATGCATCAAATCAGCACCATGGGGGCCACGAAATCACCTCATCCCCTCCAAAATCGCAAATCGCGGAATCTTGCGCGAGATTTTTAGAAATTTAAAAATGGAGGCCGCTCCGGGATCAATGATGTGGCGCACGTACCTTGAACTGCTTCCAGTGTCGCTGCTCGGACGTGGAGACAGTGCCGGGGTCCCTCGGGAAGAGCTTCTTCGGGAGGACACGGTACTCCTGCGCCATCTTTGTTTGTGTTGAATGATTTTCTCGCGGGATGGCGATGGGCAACTTCTTCCTTCTTTCCCCGTTTCTCTCTGTTCCGAAATTTCATGCTTTTGCTTTTTTTTTAATGCTTTACATTCCTGCACTTGTCTGCTGTAGCTGCACTGACCTCTGTGCTAGCCAAGCAAGTGGCAAATTGCATGAGACAAGACTGTACTCTTAACAAAAGCCTGTTCTATAGCAGCATTTGCCTTACTAATTTCAAATAATGGAGCTGGCACCATGAGCTTCAGATGAGCCTGCCAAAGCAGAACTCAAAACTTCAACTGTTACTCCAACACAAGTCATGAAAGATTGAAAGTCGAAGTTACAAGAAACTCATTTTAACTCCTACGGAAATGTTCCTAGCGGCAAAGAAAAACCAATAACATTAATAAAAACATGACAAGCCATGCGGGGGCGAGCAAAGAGCAGGGGGGCACAACGACTTCAGGATGCGTGTGTATCCCGTGCCGCCAAGCACACAGCTCCTGCGATCGGCACGCCCCAGCACTTTTTTTGTCTTTGTATTTTGGCCTGGTGCGACTTTGTTGCCACCTGGACCTCAGAGATGAGTAACAGTAGGCGGACCTGTTGTGCAGGACGCAGCCGTGCTCGCGCTGCGTGCATATGGGTTGTCCGGAGGCGTGCCAGCCGACCCCGGCCCGCAAGCGTGGACGACGGCCCAACCACGAGCGCGGTCTCGGCGTTCCAGATGACCCCGGGGTGGGACGCCCGCCAAAGCAACGCTTGACCAGCTTCGGCGGTCCACCGGCGCTGGCCGCCTTCGCCCCCGGGGGTGCTGCTGCCCTTGTGAATCGCGGAGCAGAAGCGTTTGCTTTGCCACCGCCAGCACCGTCATCAGCAGCGAATGCAGACGACATCCGCACTGGCGCGATCACGAGCAAGGGCCCTGACGATAACAACCAGTTAGACAGCGCGCTGACCAAATCGATGCTCTACATGCTGATGGAGCAGACACGAGACGTGCGCCAAGACAACGAACAGCTGCGGCTTGAAGTCGCCCAGCTGCGCACGCTGCGCGACCAGAGCGATCGTCAATTGCGCGAAATGCGCGCCACGATGCAGGAGATGGCCAACTCGCAGCGGGAGAGCGCCACCCAGCTTCACGCACTCATGGCCCTCTTTCACCAGGCGTCACCATCACACGCGACGCTCCAGGAACCACTGCCGCAGCGCCTGGCGCTAGGCCGTACGGACCTGAGCGAGGAGCTGCTCGAGGCGCTTCCATTCCTGGGTGGCTGCAGCGCCAGTGAGTCGATCGTGTACGATCTGAGGTGAGCGATGCCACTGTCTCGATATGTTTCTGTGACGTCACACGCTATGTGCTCTCTAGTGGCTGACGTGTGGTCGCGTGCAGCCAGGCGTTCATCGCATTCAAGTCAACCTCAGGGACATCTCTGACCAACGCCCCAGGCGCGGTCATCGACTACGCCTCACCGTCCGCTTGCGCGTTCCTGGGCTATAGCCCCGTACGTACTGCATTCAGTGTGAGGAAGCTCAAGGCCTTACACGATTATTACGTCGTTGTGTTGCGTGTTGGTGGGGTGCAGGCGGAACTGATCGGACATCCCCTCTACGCCTTCAATGGAATGGACACCGAAGCGAAGCTCGAACTCGTGCAACAGATGATGGAAGTGCCGCCATCGAAGCTATCCAAGCCCGTCACGATAGCAAACACCTTTCGACTAAGACACCGCGCACCGGTGCGTATCGAGACTCAGCATCAGACTGTTTGGATTGACTCATCGGTACGCCCACGCCCTCCACGCCCACACCCACGCCGGCTAGCTGATCACTTGCTTTTTGCACATGTGCAGCCCAAGTGGCACTTGATTGTCTTCCAGCGAGTGCTCGAAGAAGGCTTGGCGCACACGCTAGTGTGCACCACCGTGCATGAGCTGCTCACCGATCCCCTCACGAGGCGGGTCATCGACGCTCGGCTGGCCTTCCTCTCACGCACCCGCACGCTGGACGAAATCAATCCCCTGTGGCGGGGAAGGGCGATCGACCTCTACCTCTCCATTCCTCGCAGCAACTTCTTCTCCTCCTTCTGTTCGCCTCATGACCCCACTACCTCGTCTTCCTCGCCCTCCTCGTCAATGGCGTCGCCTCCGCTGACACTGCTACCGTCACCATCGTCGCCCTCGTCATCGTCCTCTTCGACGCAAGACAGCAACGACGCCCCGTTTGTGCCCGCCTTTGTGGTGCCTGCGGCCACGCACGAGCGCTCCACAGGCCAACACCGGCACGCGACGAATGCCAACGACATGGTCAGGTCGTCTGCTCTCATGCATGGCGGACCGGAAGGGTTCGATCTGGACGAGGTCCTGGGCACTCTGCGCTCGCCCTTGCCCTCGCCGTCCCTGACCGACGATCCCGCGCGATGGCTCCAGGGCGGCGACAGTTCCTACCCGTGGGTGTAATATGCAGGCACTTGGCTGTGCGCCACGACTCGTACGAGATGAGGAGAGATAACGTCCAGCTGTACTGATGACCATAGCCGCTTCATAAAGCAGAAGCCATTGATTGTAGGTCTCTCCAATCGGAGCTCAACCTCCTGTATTAGATTCAAAGAATGGACATTTAGGCCAGGAATGTCATGGTTGTTGTGTCTTGTTGCGCTATCATTCTCCAAATTCTTGACGCTACTAGGACTCCTGGTCGCAGGGCGATGGCTTGGCCAACCGGAGCCTTCCTTAACTCTAGCCCAATCAGGACGCCTCCTACGTTGCTTCATTGGCCACTACAAGAGCTAGCTCTCAGTGACACTGGCTTTGCACTTGATTCACCTTCCTCTACCCTCACCAACTCTCACAGCGATGACCTGCGCAACTCACCCTCTCCGCGGCGTGTCGGCCGTGCTCATCATTGGCGTCGTGATGCTGATGCTCGCCAGCGCGATCGTGCCGCGAGTCGACGCCACGGTGTACGTCGATGCCAACAGCACATGCACGACGTCGTGCGGGGCGTCCGATGCGCCCTACCGCACGATCGGCGAGGCGCTCAACTCGACCAACAACAACAACGGCGAGGTGGTGGTCCGGAGCGGCGTCTACACGGGCGCCAACAACGTCAACCTGACGGTGGCCTCGTCCAACGTCGTCCTGCGCTCGGAGAGCGGCGACCCCGACGCGACGGTCATCAACTGCGAGCGCCAGGGCTACGGCCTGATCGTCCAGTCGAGCACCTTCACCATGAAGGGCTTCACCATCCGCAACTGCGTGGCCGAGAACGGCGGCGGCATGCACATCAAGTCCACCTACACCGTACGTCTTACCCCCCCCCCCACAACTGCGCCATCTTCTGCAAATCTTCAAATTTCTATTCATTTTTGCATTCTCGATCGATTTTTTGACATTTTTTTGGTGCATTTCAGGTCCTGCACGACATGAAGTTCATTGGCAACCACGCGACCAAGAACGGCGGGTCGGTGTGGAGCTGGAGCAACGCCATCGAGGCCAACAACACGAGCATCACCGCCAGCTTGGCCGACAACTACGGCGGCGGCGTCTACCTCGAGTCGGCCTCCCTCAAGCTCCGCAACTCGAGCATCGACTACAACAGCGCCGACGGGTCGGGCAGCCAGCTCTACTGCAAGTCGGCCTCGGTCCAGATCGACCGCAGGTCGTCGATCGATCCGGCCGTGTCGGCCGAGTGCCACCAGTGCTCCATCACCTTCATGGACGGCGGCGCCCTGCAGTGCTCCCCGGCGGGCTCGCGCGCTGGCGGCGTCTCGGCTCTCGTGGCCGCTCTCCACCAGCTCGCAGCAGCCGTGCTGTAGTGCTGAACTGATGGCGGTGATGATGATGACAAGCAGCGTGTTGCGCGTCGTCGTCGACTCCCTCTGTACATATAAACATGAACATGTCATCTGATCGTGTTTGGGGATCGCTCGCTCACTGGACCTCGGTGACTTGGTAGAGGTCGTTGCGCTTCTGCTTGGACACTGGCAGCATCTGGCGGATCTGCAGCACTCGCGAGAGGGCGTGGTCAGCGGCGCTCGCGCCAGTCCAGACGAGTGAGAGAGAGAGACGACGCGCGTACCTCGTCCACCTTGTCCAGATCGATGTCAGCGTAGATGATCGCTTCATCGTGCTCCGTTGTGGCGATGACAGTCCCCCTGTGAGTGTGGGCAAAGAGCCGCAAGTGAGGTCAGCCACATACGGACGCGGCGGCCAGGCACGACACATCGGCGGAGGATGCGGCGCGGCGCACCAGGGATCGACCACGGTGGAGTGGCCCCAGGCCTGGTACTTGGACTCTGGATTGCGAGCAGGCGACACCGTGGCCACGTACATCTGGTTGTCAACCGCACGCGAGCGCTGGAGGAGCTCCCAGTGCGCCGGGCCCGTTGTGGTGTTGAACGCTCCCGGATACAGCAGCAGCTTCACTCCTTTAGGAGTGCACGTCAAGCTCAGCACAGCGATAGGACGCAAAGGCGCAATGCGCTGGGAGGAGGAACTGTACCGCGCTTGGCCAGCACCTGAGCCATCTCGGGGAAGCGGATGTCGTAGCAGATGCCCAGCCCAACGTCACACCACTCTGGCCAGTACGTGTTCAGGCACTGATATGAGTTGCGAGGAGGAAGAGGACCCACTGCGCGTACCTGTCTTGAACGACGTGATGCCGTCCCCGGGCGAGAGCGTGTCTGACTCCCTGGAGTCGATTGGGTTCTTTAGTGTGACGAGGGGATGCACCACGTCCTCCTTGGTGAATGAAGAGAGACGCTGAGCGCCGTCCGAGAACGCGTTACGTACTTGAACGTGATGCCGGGTCTGCCTTCGCCAGGAGGCACGCAGATGTCAAACAGATGGACCTGCAGTTTGCGTGACGGTCAGCACCACACGCACGCTGTGAGGCCATGGCTTCGGTGTTGATGACGATGGCGGTGGTGGTATGCCTTTCGGTGCTTGGCGATGATGTTGCCCTGTGGATCGTACACGACGCTCGTGTTGTATAGCCTGTCGCCGTCGCGCTCGGGAATGGAGCCTGCAGGCCCACGAGCGAGTGTGAGCAGGGCTGCGCTCGTATGCGTGTGTGCGTGTGCGTGCTTGTGTGTGCGAGGTCAAGTGCGTCGAGCTCGCACCTCCGACGAGGTAGACAGAGTGCTTGCGTGCGGCCTCCTGCAGCATGGCCGTGGACGGGCCGCCTGGGACTGGCTCGGCATAGGTCGGGAACGAGTCGTTCGAGTAGGGGCAGTTGAAGCACTCCTG
>CDFA01015081.1:0-10907 GCA_000826305.1 Acanthamoeba healyi
ATCCCAAGGCCAAAAAGCTCAAGGAGGAGCTTCAGGCCGCCTTTGCCGAGCTCCTGGTGCTCATCCTAACCCTAATCGGGCTTATCTGTTTCTCGCTCTCTCCTTCGGTGTGACCTTGGGGCTGACGTCGCGACGCGCGTTGAACCACATTGCAGGGCAGCATTCTCATCCCCATCGTGGAGTCAAAGACCGAGGGTATGCGCGTCACCCCGCCCACCGCCGGCGCGCATCATGAGCTGACGCGCTGGTGCGTCGGGCTGTGCTCTTCTTCTTTGTTTCTATCTGTTCATAGAATCGCAAAAGGACGTGCTGGCCGACTTCTATGCGATCGTTTCCGACTTCTACGACCGCATCATGACCCAGTACGGCAAGAAGAAGATCAAGGGCCGTGAGATCGTACGTCCAGCCTCTTTCCGGCTCTGTGCTGTGAGCGCGTATGCGGTGTGTGTGCGTGCGTGCGCGTGCGCATGCGCGCGGTTATGCGTGTACGCGGTATGCGTGCACGCGATTCTCACCTTGGTTATTTGGCCCAACCCCCTCGGACAGGTGTTTTATCCGCTCTTGACTGGCCTCCTCTGTGCGGCGCACGTCAAGTTCTTCGAGGCCAAGTACTACGAGATGCTGGAGATGCTCTTGAAGTCGCTCAAGGTCTCTCACTCACTTCTGTCACTCTTTGCTCGCGCTGGCTCTCTTCTCGCGTTGCGTTGCCGTATCGAGTGGACACTGACATTGACGTTCACATGACGCAGGAGCCCAAGCTGAAGGCGCTGGCGCTGGAGTCGATCTACCACCTGCTGCTCAAGTTCCTCGCCGTGAAGGATACCAAGAGCTTTGGCGAGGAGTGCGCCAAGCTGTTGGACATTCTCTTCATCCAGCCGGCCAAGGAGAAGAAGAAAGGTGTGCACTCGTTGTCTCGTCCGCCGCTGCTATCGCTGAACTAACGCGTGCGCGGCGCCATTGGACCAACAGAGAAGCAGCTCATCCAGCCGGGCGAGGAGTGCATCGACATCATCGTGGACATCATCACGCTCCTGTCGGTCGCCAAATTCGACCAAACCACGCACAACGTCGTGCTCGAACTGATCAAGGACCGCGCTTCGCCCGAGTACCGTTCTCCTCTCACTGCAACAGTGGCGCGCCCTCAGTGTGCGAGTGATCAGTCATGCGTCTTACTAACAAGCACAACGACGAATGCAGCAAGGTGCTGGTGGCGCTGCTCTCGTTCAACGCCATCACGGACCGGCTGATCCCCGCCGGCGATGGGCGCTCGCTCGTTGGCAGCAGCGGTGGCAAGTCCTCCGGCGGCAGCGGTGGCACGCTCAAGAACTCGGGCAAGCAGGTGGGCACCATCCGCACGACCATGGTGGTGCCCCGCGGCCAGGCCAACCCGAGCCTCAAGCGCCAGGCCATGCGGCGATTCCACGCCGAGACCGAGAAGATCATTCTCGACGACTTTGCCAAGGGTACGCCACACGCGATCGTCATGGCTCACATCATGTCACTGACTGCTCTCTGGTTGAACTGAGCAGGCATGGGCATGGCGCTGGATCGGATCCTCACGGACGTGCACTCGCAGTTTGGCTCGCTGCTCCTGAGCGACCCCAAGCACAACAGCAAGAGCGTTGCGGAGCTCGTGGGCAAGGACAAGGCGGGCCAGTTGGCCGTGGCGCCCTTGGCCCTCTCCTGCCTGCGTCGTGCGCTGCCTTCGGAGATGCCCCTCCACGAGTTGGTCCACACGCTGGCCAAGTACACGCTGCACGTCGATAAGGGTAACCACCTTCTTCACTGATCGCTGCACACTGCGCGCTGCACACGCTAACAATCTCTATCCGTTGTCATCCACCGCACCGCGCACAGCCATCCGCAGCGAGGCCTTCCAGGTGCTGCAGCACATGTCCAGGTGCTTGCCGGCGCTGCGGGCGACGATCATCGAGCAGTTCTGCAGGGTCTCGTCGAGCATCCCCGACATCTATCCCCAGCTCATCCGCAAGTCCCTCTGCAAGCTTACGGCTCTCTTGAAGCTGTGGCACGACATGGAGAGCGACAGGGAGCTCAAGCTCGAGCAGAGGCAACGCGAGGACAAGAGCAAGTCCTACATCGCTTCGGTGCGTCGTCGTACTTTGTCCTCACGTCTCGCTCTTTGGTCTCCCTGCTGATCGATGTGACGCGATCGATCATCAGGGCCAACTTGAGAACGTCAAGTCGGTGATGTGTCCCATCTCCGAGGTCGACGGCACGGCTCTGCTGTTCCTTTGCCACCCGCTGGCCAACGTGCGAGAGCTGGCGTGGGAGGTGATGAAGGCCGTTCGCCACGTCAACTCTGTTCTATCTGATGAGGTAACAACTCGCACCGCGCTCTCATGCACCACTCGAACGCGCCTACTGACGGTCGGAGATTGGTCCGATGCGTAGGCTGCGGTGGAGGAGTCGGTCTTGCTGGCCAACCTGATCGAGACCAACGCTACCAAGCTGGCTGGTGCGGGCGACGTGGACCGCAACCTGATCACCAAGCGCTCGTTCGCGCTCAAGGGCGGCCACAGCGAGGAGGCCGCCAAGGAGCTTCAACTCCTGGGCGTCAGCGGCAGTAACAAGACATCCACTCCGCGCAAGGGCACCGATGCCGATTGGCACTCTGTCAGCGAGTACGCTACCACCCCGCCACAGCAACGCACACGTGTGGTGAGCATTCTGACGAGTTTCTCGACGTGCACACAGTTCGGTCGACGTCCCCCGCACGAGCTTGGAGAGCTACAAGGCACCCGCCAGCCAGGGCACTCTCGAGGAAGTTGTCGGTCTCAACAAGGGCCTGCACAAGGACGGTGAGTTTGACCTAACGCAGCGCTTGCAGCTCCCTCCCCTTTGATGCTCCGCCGCTTCTGCTTACATACGCGTTCTTGGTGTGCACACAGATGCCCAACTGAGGTGGGCGCGCATGCTGGGCGCGCTGATACCGCTGTGCGCCAACGAGGGCACTGTGCACTTTGCCCTGCGGCACATCGTTCCGCGCATGGCTGCGTCGCAGGCCTACCTAGAGTCCACGCGCAGCCAGAAGAGCGTCTCGCCCGACTTTGAGTCGCAGAGTTTGCTCTGGCGCAACTACGCTGTCGCCGCCTGCTCGGCCTACGGTATCTTGATTCCCGCTTAGGCGCGCATGCGTGCGCAGTCAGCAACGATTGACCTTGGGACTGGTGTGTTGCAGGCTCTGAAGGCGCCGTCGCCGAGGATGTGGAGTCGACCAAGCCCGAAGCGGTCTTCAGCTCGATTCTGAGTGTGCTCAAGACTCTGCCAAGCCTGTCTCCTTTCCTCGTGCTGGTACCGTAGTACCCGAACGGATCTAGATCACACACGCACGCACGCATTGCGCGTGATCAAGGCGCTAACCCAGATTCCGATTTGCAGGCAGCGAGCTTCGTCAAGTCCGCTTTCGTGCCGACGCTGCTGGACAAGCTGGATCCCTACAATACCGAAGTCTACCAGAACTTCAAGCCCTCCAAGGGCAAGCAGCACCAGAAGGATACCCACTTTGCCCTGCGATGCCAGCTCGGCCGTACGTCGCTTGCCCGCCCGCCCGCCTTGCCTCTGTTCCGTGCTCTGAGACTCTCTGGGTGTCGTGTCGCGCAGTTCTGTTCCGGTTCACCGCCGAGAATCTCCAGTCGTCGGCCATGAACCCTAACCTGCTCAACTCGTATCTCGACTGGATGAAGGTACGCGCACGTCACATAGATGACGCACACGGCACACGGCGGACTGACTCGGTTCTTGTGTTTTCAATGATCAGCAAACGCGGGCCTACCTCGACACGGTGGTGGGCGAGTGGTCCGAGCCCCTGCAGGCCCTCCGCTACGACTTCTTCACGGTCGTGGCGCGCGTGGTGCACCACGTCCACATCGGGATGCCGGCCAAGCTCGGCGAGGTCTTCCCCAAGCAGTACCGCAAGAAGCTGTTCCTGTTCTGCTCCAAGTACTGCGGACACGCTCCTAAGGCGCTCACCGACAAGGAGTCGCCTGACGCCAACCAGCTGATCAAGGTATACCGCTTTGTGTGTGTGTGTGTGTGTGTGTTGTCATGTGACATTCCTCTTACCCGCTGTTTCATCACAGTGTGCCGACGCTGAGTCTATGGAGAAGGCCCGTTCGGTTCAGTATGCCGCACTCAATGTACGCACTTGCAGCCTCCTGTGTTTACGTCACAGGCACCCACGCTAACGCCGAGTTGGCGAATATCGCAGGCTATGGGGACGCTGCTGCGCGGAGGCGACTTCTATAAGCCCGAGAAGTCGATCGACTCGCGCGGGCCCATCGCCGGGCTGATGACCAACATGTTCAAGATCACCGACGTGCAGGTCAACTCGATCGGCGAGTCTGCTCTCGACATCTATCTCGAGAGCAACGCCGGCCACGAGGACCACTTCCTCAATCTGTGCCTCGACCTCGTACGTTCTGTCGCACACGGCGCGTGGCTAATGCTCGACATAGGCGCCATAACGCTCTAACGCTCAACTCCAAACTGTGCAGTGCTATGACGACGACAAGCAGGTGAGCCGGGGCTATTTCATGGCGGCCGGGCGGGCCATAATTGAGCGACAGCTGGGCGGCTCCCTGTCCATCCCGACCCTCCTCAACCTGTGCCTCATCAACCTGGCCCACGAGGTTCGCCGTTTCCCCTTCCCTCTGTGTGTGTTGCCATTGATCGAGACTGATTCGTTCATTGTGGCCGTCAATCGCGTGCCACTCAGCTGCACGAGGTGCGTGAGCTGGCGCAGAAGCTGCTGCAGGACATCACCAACAACGACAAGTACTGCATCTGCCCGCCCACAGGCGTTCTCGACACATCGGCCGCCCTTCAGGTATAACCCGACTCGACCTTGGTGCGTTGGGGCATTGCGCCAAACGCTGATGAACTCTCTCGTGTGCGTGCACAGTACAAAATCTCGAGCCTGCTGGCTGAGGACTACCCGCAGCTGGCGTTTGATGTGTTCAGCGCCGCGTGGCATCGGATCACCACCACGGGCATTCACGGCCACGCGCACATGCTCTTCTACCTGCCGCCCTGGCTCGAGGCCATCGACTTTGCAGTCCTTCCGCCCGAAGCCACCGTCTCTCTTCTCGAGGTACGCGCACGCAGCTAGCACACGTACCTGTGCCTCAGGCTGATGAATGCGCATTCTCTCCCTTTATCTCTGTGATAGAATCTGTGCACGTTGACGTTCAAGTACGGATCGTTCCAGCCGTTCCTGCTCGAGAGGCTTTGGGCGCAGCTCGTGTCGCGCTACCGCGCCAACATCGCCCCCATCCTCCAGTTCATCGTCCAAACAATCTTGCAAACGGTACCTACGTCTTGCATCAGAGGTTGACCAACGACCGCGTTCGCGCTTGCTGACTGTCGTGCGTCGTGGTTGTGTGCGTGTGAAGCGCAATGAGCAATTCTTGCCCACGGGAAGGAAGATCGCGGTGTTCTTGGGGAGGATCGATCCCGTGGCCACCATTGACCTGCTCATCGCCGGGCTCTACGACACCACTCAGGTCAAGTTCGCCGACGAGGAGCGAGGCGACAAGGAGAAGGAGGACTCTGTCGAGGTAACATGCTGCCTGCACACGCACGCAAAGCGCACACGCTCACGCCAACGTGCGCATCTCGCCTATAGATCGAGTCATCAGAGAAGGAAGGCGAGGACGGCGCGGGTGCCGGTCAGAGCGCCGACAGGAGCGCCAGCGGCGCAGGCAATAGCAAGTGGGAGTTTAGCCGCATCGTCACCGTTGACAAGAAGCAGGAGCACGCCCTCTCGAGCCTTGAGGCCTGCATGATTCTCCTCATCGGTGCCGCTCTTTCCACAAGCGCATTTGATGCACGCACGCACGCACGCACGCACCTAACCTGTGCTCGCTCCACACAGAGTTGGGCGTCGAGCACATTGTCGAGCTGTGCGATCATCTGCAAGTGGTGTTCCACGTTCTGTTCCTCAACCTTGACTCTCCCAATGCGCTCATCCACCGCCACGCGCGCATCTTCCTTACCAACCTCATCTACTCGCTCACGTCGGGCCAAGTGGGCAAGCTTGAGAAGGACTCGCCTGCGGCCCGGTTCCTGGCCAAGGTCGATGCGCTGGGCGACCGCCCGCCGTGGGCCTACGAAGATCCGACCATCGTCGCGCTCGACATCGAGAGCGCCAAGCAGCTGGGCCAGTGGGTGTCCGAGGTGGTCACTCTCCTCCCCTCCTTCTCGCTCCTCCCTTCCTCATGGGGCGCCGAAGGTATACCCTCTCCTCCACCACCTCTTGCTTCTGCATTGCTCTTTCGTTGTGCGAGAGTGGGATTGACAAGCGACCGTGTGCAGCATTGTCGTGGGCGGCCAAGATCGGACGCATTCCGGCGCACTACGTGTACCGTTCGTTCCACGTCTACCGGGCGCTGCTGCCGCTGGGCTGCAGCCTCAACGAGGAGGCGGTCGCCGTCATTCTGAGCATTCTGTACAAACACGAGGCCAAGCGGCCCATCGATCGCATCGGTCTTGCCATCGACATCATGCACACCTTCATCGTACGCACATCACGCTTGCACACAAGCGTCATGCGTGCACACAAGCTGACTCGGTTGTGTTTCAGGTCATCATCGAGGCCACACCGGCAGAGGAGTTGCTCAAGTACCACCAGATCTTCTGGGCCATCACATCCGTCCTCTACGCCGACTACCAGCAAGAGTTTTTATATATCCTTCTGCAATCTCTTTGTGTGCGTGTGCGTGTGCGTGTGCGTGTGCGTGTGCGTGTGCGTGTGCGTGTGCGGTGGTGGGCGCGTGTATCCTTAACTTGAAGCACTCGCTGTGAAGGTGCTCGAGGCGTTCTTTGCCAAGATGGACTTCAGCGACCCGCAGATCTATCGCCACTTTGTTGACAACATGCCACCCAATCGGGAGCCCGCTTTCACCGGCCTCCAGCCGCTCCTGCTCAAGGGCCTCACCTCGGACTTCACGGCCGCCGCGACCATCGGGGTGAGACACACACGCACACAGTCAGCGCTGTGTCATGCTTTCTGTAATCCTCACATCAGCTGACATCTCTCTTTGCGCGTTGTCTGACAGTTGCTCAAGCAAGTGGCGCTGCTGCCGCCCGAGAACGCGCTCGTCGAGGTTCACCCAGATCCTCAGCACCGCTACCTGACCTCGCTCGTACGCGCACTCTCTGGCTATCACCACCATCACCTATTGCTCTCCCCTGACATGACGATGGTGCTTCTTCTGCAGTTGGGTCTAGCGCCGTGGCTCATGGCCAACTACGAGAAGGAGGCCGGCACCAAGCTCGCGCTGGATCTCGCGCAGGTCCTCCAGAAGGTCCAGCTTCAGAAGTTCACTGATCTCCTCTGCAACTTTGCCAAGGTACAAACGTGACACGTCGCGGGGCGTCACACAACGCACACTGAGTGACGCGTGACACTAACACGCGCGGTGCGCGACATCCAGTCGGTGTTCAAGACGGAGAAGGAGTTTGGCAAGAAGCTGGGCTCGATGATCGCCAAGAAGTTCTTCCCCGAGGAGGAGATGTACACGTTCGCCCTCCTGGCCGAGTTCCTGGACATCGGCCCCGACGTCTACAAGCGTTACATTCTCGACCTCATGGTCGGCCTGGCCAAGAACGTCAAGTGGAAGAAGTCCGTCCTCGCCAAGGAGGATTGTACGCCTGTCTCCGCCCCTGCGCTTGTGCGCGTCGCATGATTGACGTCGCTGATCGCTTTGCTGATTGTGCATGCCAACACCCGCGTGACACACCAGCTCCGGCGCTGTTTGCGGTGGTGGGCAAGCAGTACGGCACGGAGCGCTGGCGCAAGGCGCTCGAAGTGATGGACGTCGTTCTCAACAGGAACACCACGTACGCTTTTCCCGCTGTGCCTTCCACCCGCCTCACAACTACACATGCTCGGCGAGAGTCGCTGTAACGTTGGTGTGGCGATCGATGGGGGGGGGGACATATAGCACGGTGGACTTTGGTCGATCGGAACACGTCAACGTGGTGGAGCGCATCGCCGACTTTGAGCGAGGCTCGCGAACGTGGCAGTCACTCGACAAGGGCAAGGCCCTTGTGTCCAACTCTCTCTACCAGGTTCGTCTCTTCACACGCATACGGACCATGCCCACACGCACCACGCTCACCACCACAACAACGCACAGGTGGTGCAGGGCCTCCCGTCGCTCGCGCAGCAGACCGGCAGCGGCAGCACAACAAGCAAGCCGTTGCCCAAGCCGCCCACGCCTCGATTCGACGACGGGCGACAGCCGTCCTTCCGCAAGCCCTCCGTCTCCATGGACTGAATGCGAGCGTTAGCGAGCGAGTTGGTGGGAAGAGGCCAGTAAGCCTTGGAGTGTGCGCGAGCAACATGCTGCTGTTGAGGGCAGATTATGCTCCTTTCACGCAACAATGTGCACATGGACATTTGCTCGCTGCCCAGCAAAGAGCGCACGTACCGGACTTAACTCTATCTACGCAACTTGCCTCCGAAGGAGGTTGGCAAGCCTCGAGCGCGCTGGCCGATGCACATCAACTGTATAACCTTGTAGCTCTGCTAGTGTGTTGCTCATTTCTACCAACAACTACCGCCACCAACCATACTACAACCTTGGCTGCTTCATGGCTATGCGGCGAGCTCTGGTCCTTTGCCTCGTCCTGGCTAGCGTGCTGGTGGGCTGCAGCAGGGCCGCGACTTCGCTCCGGAATCCTTTGGCCATCGCTCGTTCTCCGTCTCATGATCATTGACCTCCGTACAACTACAACTCCAACCCCGACGCCCTCGGCTACGAGTTCTGCTTCGCCTTCGATCTCTGCCTCGCCGTCGCCTTCGCATTCGGTATCAGCTTCACCGTCGACGTCGCCGACGCCTTCAAACTCGGCCTCTCCTTCGATCTCTGCCTCGCCTTCGCCTTCACCTTCAGTATCAACTTCACCGTCGACTTCGCCGACGCCTTCAAACTCGGCCTCTCCTTCGCCTTCAGTCTCTGTCTCGCCGTCGCCTTCGCCTTCGATATCGGCTTCCCCGTCGACGTCGACGACGCCTTCGATCTCCCTCTCGATCGCCTTCGCCTTCGGTCTCTAGTTCGCCGGGCCTCGTGCACAGGTTCTCGTTCGTCGACACGCCCGCTGACGACATGCCCTATCGATCCCTCATCACTTTCTTCAACAGCTTCACGGCGGCGAGCACCGACTACATCTCCTTCTCCATCGACGCCGGCAACGGCCCGTCCCAGTGGTGCGCGGAGCTAGCGGACTGGTACCGGGACAACATCATCAACGAATACCACGATATGGTCGGGCTCTTGGCAGAAGTGGAGCCGTAAGGAGGGAGGCCCCTGGAGCGACCCCACGACCGAGTCCTACCCAAACATATACGTTGGGCCTGGCGATTGGCACGGGGAGCTGGGCATTGGAGGGACGTCTAGCATAGCCGCTGGCCTGTACATATATGGCGTGCAGGCCAACTCGATCGACTGCGCGATCACTGTGGGCCGCACCCGCCAGCTGGCCTGTGGCTTTTGAGTTTAGAGCCAGTGGTGTTTGTTGTACAACACAAATAAAACTTCAAGTTTTACCTCCTATCGGCCAGCATTAGCACGTGGCACTTCCTGAGCACCATATTACATGTGCAAGGGCATCGCCCTCCTCGTCTGCAAGAGTCTGCAGGAATAGGATGGAGGCCTTGTGGGGGTGAGAGGCGCCAAGAACAGAATGGTGTGGAGCGGGGTGCGCCCTTGGCGAGCTGGTTCTTCGAAGGCTGTAGACCCGTTGGTCGGAGGTTCGATTCCTCCCTGCCGGATGCATACCACCCCCGGCAGTAGCTCAGTTGGTAGAGCAGCGAAAAATGATATCCAGCTGCCGCTATCACCCCCCCTTTTTGTCTTCGTTCTTTTTATCTCTTCGTCTTCGTTCTTACTTAGCTTCTCTTCGTTCTTCCACTTCCTCTTCCCGCACGAACAAGACGATCCCACCGACACACAGGGCAAATAAACCAGGACTTATTGACCACTACGAAGCTTAGTGGTGGTGCTCGACGGGTTGGAGGTGGAGCTCGTGCGTGGGGTCGGCCAGCGGCTCGAAGTAGGCGTCGACCGCAGAGTCCGAGACCTCCTCCAAGCGAGCAGGCCTCCACTTGGGGTTCCTGTTGTGTGTCGTGTGTCGCGTGAGGGAGACGATGGTGTGGCATGACACACAATGCACGATGGGGAAGTGCCAACAAAACGTGGTACCTGTCCTTGTCCACGAGCACCGACCTGACGCCCTCAAAGAAATCGTGTTCGGCCTGCACGCGCGCCAAGTCAGCCAACACACGCCGCAAGTCGCGCGTTGTATAAGCAAGGCGCGAAAGATACCAGGAAGCGCTGGGCCATGCGGAACTCCATCTCGAAGCACTTGTTCAGCGGCAGCTGCTTGCCATTGTGCAGCTGTCGGAAGACAACCTGTGCAGGCGGGTTTGATCTAATGTTGGTACCACACTCAAGCGCTCGAGCGCACGGAGCTGTGGCCTGAGACGGCGTCTCGAGAGAGAGAGAGAGAACCTTGAGTGCGGTTGGCGAAAGCTTGGCGAGCGCCTGACGCGTGTGGGTGGCCCACTCGCTGCCGTCCCTCTCAAGCGCCACGATGATGTCCTCCACGGATCCCTGAAGGGAGTGCCACGCACAGTCAGTGAACGCCACGACCAAGCGGCCTACCACATAACGCACGGGCCTGTGTAGGCAAGGTACCTTGCCAAAGCACTTGTGGATGGCGTCAGCGTGCTTGACCAGCTCGCTGCTCGCATCTGAGGTGACATTAGGTTGCAGTGCAGATGAGCCGGCGCGCAATCCAAGCACACGAGTTCACACGCGCGCAAGCGTACCGGTGGCCTTGTCCTGCTCGTTCAGCTCGGCGAGAGTGTGACGAACGTGATC
>CDFA01015124.1:0-11259 GCA_000826305.1 Acanthamoeba healyi
GTCGGTAGAGCGTCAGTCTCATAATCTGAAGGTCGTGAGTTCGATCCTCACGCGAGGCACCTCTTTTTGCTTCCTCTATGTTGTTGGAGTCCTGTAAGGATAAGGGTGCACTAGCTCCATGGAAGCTTGTTTGGTGACAAAACAAACACACCACATGCACACACCAGGGCCACATATCACAATAAATCAACAAGCTGCTGATGTCCAAAAGGTCAACAAATTAACCACCAACACAACCAGGACAACTGCAAACATTTCATGTCACTTTGTGCTAACCCTATCTTGCTCACAGGGATGTGCAAACCTTGCAGGGAACTTGCTTATTTTACAGTTTTTTAATATTTACAAGTACGCATCATATCCCGGCCTTGCTAGCTCAGTCGGTAGAGCGTCAGTCTCATAATCTGAAGGTCGTGAGTTCGATCCTCACGCGAGGCACCTCCTTTTGATCCCTCCAGCTGCTTTTTTATTTTATTACTGCGAGAAGCGTGGCGCGGACTTCGCTTTCTTGCCCAACACAAGGTCATGTTGCGTTCTGGCATGCGTCGCGGCTGGCGACCTGCACTGGCGCTGCCACAAGGCCGCCCTGCCCGAGCAGGAGGCGAGGCGGCGGCTCATCCGCTGGTGACCCGCAACTTACGGCGATTCGTCTGCACCCAGCGATTTCCCCTTGGCCTGCGACCCGTCACCTCCCTCACCCCTTCCATCTCTTCACGCTCCCACTTCGCCACCTACGCCACTACCGGTACCTCTCATTTCTGAATTCGAAGCCGATTTTTTAAATCTTATTTATTGGTTTCTTAAAATCATATTTATTTATTGTATAAATTATTTGCAGACACGCGGGCCACCCCCAGCGAACAAACCCCTAAGCCGCCCTCGAAGCTCAAGACGGTACCCTCTCACGCTCACCACGTTCAGAGCGGACGGGCACGCAAGTGCCTTGCACCGGACACCCTCTTTGCTGCGTGCGCGTGCGTGTGCTCATCGGCGATGGCGGCTGCGGTCGTGGTCGTGTGCAATCGCGTGGGCGCGTTCAGCTGCCGGGAACGAGCATCACGGTGAGCGAGGAGGAGCAGAAGATCTTTGACTATCTGGTCGATGTCGTCAAGGCCAGCAACATCAACTCGGAGCTGAGAGTCGCCGGTGGCTGGGTGCGAGACAAGGTAAACGGCCTGCAGTACATTCCTAGCTCGCTGGCACACCTGAACACGTCAACTCACATGTGCGCGTACGCTCAGCTTTTGGCCGCACGAGCTGCACCCGCGACAACGCGGAAGCAACGAGAAGTGGACCTGGACATCGCTCTCAACAACATGATGGGCCAGGATTTCGCACGATACATCGTGCGATACAATCGGCGCAACAGTCTGCCAGAGACCAAGATCGGTACATGCGCCTCTGTCTTCCTAGATAGCGTGACATGGCGGCGTGTGGTTCGAAGCAAAGGCTCGTGCTGATGTGTGCGTATGCGCTGTGCACGCCAGGCATTGTGAAGATCAATCCGGCCAAGTCCAAACATTTGGAGACGGCCGTGATGTCTATCCTTGGATACTCGGTGGACTTGGTGAACCTACGCACGGAGAGCTATGACTCCAGCCGCATACCGTCTTTTGTGGTACGAGTGTATGACACGACGATTGTCGCTGTGGCCTCGTATACGCTGTGCGAAAGGCTTATTGTCACATGGATCGTGTTCTCTTCGTGTGAAGGGCTTGGGCAGCCCGCTGCAGGACAGTTTACGGAGAGACTTCACGGTCAATGCCCTCTACTACAACATCCGAGAGAATCGCATCGAGGACCACACTGGACATGTATCGTCGCACTTGCTCTCTGTTTGGCGCGTGCCATCTTGCATCCTAACGCTTGGCTGTGTCACAGGGTCTGGCAGATCTCGAGGCTGGTCTCCTGCGCACACCAGATGAACCTCTCTCCACCCTGCTGGAGGATCCTCTGCGGTACCTTCATCAATCCTCTCGCTGCGCGTCGTGTCGCTTACGTTCGCTCTCTGCGTGGCAGAGTGTTGCGCGCCGTGCGGTTCAAGGCCACACTCTCATTCAACTTCGTCCCGGAGCTGGCCGAAGCCCTGCAAAAGCCGGAAGTTCACGTATGTGCTCTTGCCTCTTGCCAGTGGGCTTAACATCAATCTCTACTCACGTGCGATGCTAACTTACTCTGCCGATCATCCAACGTATGCAGGAAGCGTTGAGAGAAAAGGTGAGCCGGCAGCGAGTCGGGCTGGAGCTCAACAAGATGCTCAGTCTTGATACGGAGAAGGCGCTCGACGCGCTCGAACAGATCGCAGCGCTGGATCTCCACGACGTTGTCTTCCCTGTTCCGCCCTATCTGCCCCAACAAACAGGCCATGAGGACCAAGGCTCACAGGGTTTTCGCCAGCGAGTCCTGCAAGACGCCACCGGTGCGCAGGTGGCAGTGGGCTCGTGGTCAAAGGACCTCAAGCAAACCGCTCTGCAATGTCTGCGCGAGAACTTCAGGTACGCGTATGCGCGCTTAGGGCGAGTGAGTGGAGAGAGAAAGAGAAAGCCATCTTACCCTACCTTTATCCGGCCGTTCCGCTCAGGCTGCTAAAGGACGCGCCGAGCGGCACCGAGCTCGTGCAAGCGCTGCCGACCCTATCAGAATCCATGCCTGTTGGAAACGGGCTTGCTCTGGTGTCGTCGTTCCTGTTGCCTGCACTTATCGGCGCCAGCAGCGCCGGCAGGGCACGCGGTGCCTCTGACAAGGCCACGGAATTGGACGGCGATGGGCTCATCACCGACAACTACTACGAAGACGAGCTGACCCACAACAGTTACAACAGAATCAGAGACAACACCGAGGCCGTATTCAAGCATGCGCTCTCAGTACGTTCGAGCCTGGTCTCGTGTTCTGTGTTCACGCACGCGACTCACAGTACATGTTTCTCGTCATACACGCACAGCTCTCGAACGAACACGTCAAGTGCGTTGCCGACGTGCTCATCGCGACGAAGCGCCTGCTTCCGCTCATTGAGCAGCTGGAAACCGAGTGGGAGTCAGCTCGCGGTGCTGGGCAGACAGAGCCACTACCCCACATCTTGCACAACAACCGAGTCGAGCTGGGCAACTGGATACGCAACGTAGATAGGTATGTGGCGATATGTGACACACAGCACGAGCGGCACCGGACACTCACGCACTAAGCACGTTTGCTCATGCATGTGCAGGTCGACGGGCGCGCATGCTTGGGAGACGGCTGCACGTCTCGCCTTTGTCGCGCGTATGCACGTCTTTGGCTTGCCGCCTACTACTGCCGGCCTTCAGGACGGTATCGCTTCCCATGCGAGTGGCGACTCCAAACACCCTCACACTGTCATTTGCTGGCTCACTTCGTCATCGCATGCACTGCGCAGGAAACGCCTTCGTGCAGTCGCTAAAGGACGCAGGCCTGGTCTCGTTGAGCGAAACTCAGCCCCTGTTGTCGGTACGTAGATCTTTGCCCTTCTCGCGCACGAGCCTGTGTGCTGCCCCGTGCATACACTGACCACAACCACGCGTGCGTGTTTTTGGTTCAGGGTCGTGAGATCATGGATGCCTTGCAAGTCAAGCCGAGCCCCTTTGTCGGTGCGCGCCTCTCTATCTCCTTGCGTGCTCTCCTTGCACGCTGCTGACTTGGCGTCAAATCTGCCTTATTCCTCCATCCATCAGGCGAAGCCAAGGCCAAGCTGATCTCCTGGCAATTGGCCAACCTAGGACGGGCGACCAAGGAGGAAGCCATCGCCTACATCAAGACGCTCCGCCCCACTTCATCATAAACACGTCTCGCACAGCAGAGAGACCAGACACACGTGCGGTATGTGGTTTTAGTCGCTCGTGAACGGAGGCAGGGCGTAGAGGACGATGTTCTTGCCCTCAAAGTCGAGCGTGGCCGTCTTGATGCGGTCGGGCGCCTTGGCTGTGAGGTACGCCACGAACTGCTGGTAGGTGGTCACCGGCGCGCCGTCCAGCCTTCGTCGTGGGAACTGCTTGTGGTACACGCAGCACGGCACGATCGCGAACCCCTTGTTCCTGTACACTCCCCCACCACCACCGCCATCAAGCTTCCTGTTGAGTTCGTGCGTCTGTACAGTGACGCGCATGTGTGTACGTGCGCGCGCGCGCGTGTTTGAGAGGGTGGCCGTCGTACCATAGCAGCGCAAAGTCCACGATGGCCTCTGTAGCTTGGTCCGGATGCAGGCCCACGATGAGTGAGCACTCAGCGAGCAGCTTCTGCACGGCCGGCCAGTCCACCAGCCCCTCGTCGTCGTGACTCGAACCGCTACGACCGGCAACACTTGCACCATTATCAGTCTCGTTCTTGTCCATCTCCGATGCTTCCTTGGTATGTGCGTCGTCCGCGGCGTGGTCGCCGGTGATGGCCGAGTGCGCCTCTTGGTTGTGCTCTTCGTCATCATCACCATCTCGCTCCTGTGCCACGAGGCCTTTCTCTGTCCAAGCGACTGCACGCGCGGTGGCGAGCATGTCCTGGAAGCCTCCAGCGGCCTCCTGCCAGGGTGCGTGCGTGAGTCAGCTGTCACGGCACCAGTGAGCACTTAAGTCACTCCGTACGTCGACTTGGCCTCGGTGGTGAAGATCGAGCAGACGCAGCAGGTGATCGTCGAAGAAGGTGCGGAGGTGGCCGGGCGTGCGCACATGCGACGCGTCCGGCGGCACCGGCAGGTGGTTGTAGGCCTGCCACGGCCCTGTCCTGTGGTAGATGCCCACCAGCAGCCTGTGCACCATCTTCACGTGAGACACTGACATGTGTGTGTTGTTGGCGCGCATGGTGTTGCGGGACCTTTTGCTGAAGCGATCAAGCTGGAGGGGTCGTGGATCGACGACCGTGGTGTGCACGCCTGTGAGGTTGGCCAGCTCGAACGAGAGCTCGCCCTTGCCTCCGGCGATGTCCAGCACGCCCGTGCCCGACCCCAGCACCTCCCGCCCGAATGTGTCCGCAAGCCATCGCCTACACACACGCGTGCGTTAGCGCTCACCTCACCGCCTGCCACTGAGAGGTCGCACCGGAAGGCACCGGCCTTGCTTCGGTTCATGATCTTGTTCCTGCGTCCCGCCCCTCGGTTCTGTCGTCGCTCGTTGCTCAGCCTGAGGCGGTGGGCGACACATGAAGCTGTAAGCAACACCTGCAGTACGGCGCAAGGTGGAAGAGGGGAGGGGCGACACTTGGTGAAGGCGAGCCGACGGTCCTCGGCAAGGCTAGCAGTTGTAGAAGAGGAGGCCTCGCCGCCACCCTCAGCTCCGGCCGCCGGCGCGCTGCTGCAGGTATCGGGTGCTGGTGCCGGGTGTCGGAAGCGGCACCGTTCGGCGTAGAGGCACCACCCCATCCGTTGCCAGTGCCTGCACACCGGCGCCTCCTGCGCTACCTTCGTCTCCCCTTCTTCCGTCGCCACCACCTCTTCCATCTTTTGGAGTTAGATTTGTTTGCGAGTTTGACAGAAAAGAAAATGTTTATCCAACGAGTTTGTATGTGACATGTGTTGGAGCGCAAGCGCAATGGTACAGGTTTAGCATTTTACAGTGTGAGCTTACATCTGCTGAAAGATGGTGGTGAAGATGTGCTTCGGTCCGTCCCTCTTGAAGCTGTGGGTGAGGTGGACGGGCATCATCGAACCGTCCTTGTGCACGCACACGACGTCTCGTCCCGTACGCAAAGCCGTCACGTCGCCCTGCTTCATGCTGCTCAGCATGAAGTTCTCATGCTCCCTGGTGATGTGACGCATCAAGTCAGCGCTCGATCATCACCACCATCGCACTGCGAATGCGGGGGGGGGCGTACTTGGCCATGTCAGCAGGCATGAGCATGGACATGTTGCGTCCGATGACATCGATCAGCGTGAAGCCCAGCAGACCCGCAAGGGCAGTGTTGAATCCATGAATCTTGCCTGCATGCAGGGAATGGAATGGAGCGTGAGTTGACCGAGCTGATTGAGTAACGTGATATGCGCACGGGCGTGTGTATGGAGGGTACCAGCGTCGTCGGTGATCATGGCAGGCACGGCGAGGTCGTCCATGAGCTCACGCTCCTGCTGTAGGACGGTCTTCTTTTGCTCGAGCTCCTCTTCGACCGACCGCATGACACCGGTGAAGTAGCGCCGGTCCGCTCCGATCTGCTGTTCGGTGAGCGACAGGTGCACCGGGACGATCTCGCCGTTCTTCTTCTGCGCCACCACGTTACGGCCAACGCCGACCACCTTGCCGTTTCCCGTCGCCATGTACCGCTCGATGTAGCCGTCATGTTTGTCTGAAGGAGAAGACCTGGTGAGAAGTTGCACCTCACGTACGACACGACATGCAGAGCTTAACATAGCAGGGATGCAGGCCGGGCCTACCTGCGATCGAGGATGGCATGCAGAGCTTGATGTTCTTCCCAACGATCTCCTCCTTGGTGTACCCGAGGCGCTCGGTAGCGGCCTTGTTCCAGAACTGGACGATGCCGTTCTGGTTGATCACCACGGTGGCATCGAGCAGACAGTCCAACAGGCTAAAGAGCGCTGAGTCGGGGGACGACGTCGAGACGCCCGCGGCCGTGGTCGTGGACGCAGCGGTTTCGTGTTGGCTGGCCTGGGCGGTGCCGATCACACGGATCGTGGCGGTGAACAGAGTCTCCTCGTTGCTCTTGCTCTCGCTGATAGAGAGATGGATCGGGAAGTCATGTCCGTCGGCGTGTCGCGCGTTGACCTGGCGGCCGACGCCGATGATGTTCCTTTTCTTTGTTCGCTGGTAGGTCTTGAGGTAGCCGTTGTGCTCGCGGCCCACGTCGGGCGGCATCAGCATATTGACGTTCTTCTTGAGCACCTGCTTCTTCGTGTAGCCAAAGATCTCCTCGGCCTTCTTGTTGAAGACCAGGATTTTGCCCTTGGGGTCGATCGTGATCACGCCGTCGATCATCGTATCCATAATATCGGCGTTGCGCTTGGTGACCTTCTTCTTCTTCTCCGAGAGCAGCAGCTTGAGCGATCCTGAATGAACAAGAGGAATTCACAGGAGGACGAGGATCAGAACGGCGACGCTTTGCAACGCACCATCATCGCGCAATGTGATGTGAGGCTGGTCGAGGTGTTTACCTTCACCGGACCAGTTCTTGATTGCGCTGCGAATGCCCTTGGTGGTCTTGACGCGGATGAGATCGCCCTCGCTGTCCTTGTACTTGACCTCCATCATGCGGCCGTACTCCTTCTTGATCTTCTTTCCCAGCTCCGAGAACTCGAGCATCGGCGAGACGTGGATCAGGGAGATGTCGTCCTTGAAAACGCACTTGAGTGTGATCTGTGCGATTAAGTGTGACAAGCAATCAGCACCTAGAGCATTGCGTCTGTCAGCGCGTATGCGAGGGCACATGTGCATACCTTGTCCTTCTTCATCTTGGACTGAAAGCCCTCAGAGGCGATGCTGGCGCATGACTGCGAGGAGCAATAAGAGGTAGCGTGAGTCATTGTGTTGCGTGCGTCATGGTGTGGAGAAGAGGAGGAATGGCGGACGGGCAACCTTCTGTGATGCCTTGGAGTTGGTCGAGTGGGACGACTGGATGGACGAGTGCGAGGACGACTGGGACGAGTTGCCGTCGGCATCGTCCTCGTCGCCCATCGGGTCGAGTCCGTGTTGGATCATCTTGATCCTCCGTTCGAGCTTCTTCCTGTGTCCCACCTGCACACGCAATGGCACAGCGCTGGCACTTAGTATCCTGACTCCGCCTCTTCCCCCGCGGGGATAGTGACGACGTGTGGTACCTTGTTGACGCCCAGCGAGATAAGGTCGGCATTGTCGAGCTCCTTGAGCTCGGCGCCGCTGACTGCATTGCGCATGAACTCGGCACGGTGCTCGCTCAGGGTGAGCCAGTCGAGCCACACGCCCACGTCGCTGACGGTCCACTCGGAGGGCTCGACGCGCTTGAGGCGCGCCATGCCGAAGGCGGTCGTGCACTTGGAGTTCTCCATGGCCCGCTCGTGCTCGAGGAGTCCGTCGAGTGTCAGCGGAGTCCCGCCGTCGCTGCTCGTCACAGACACATTCGAGAACTGGCCGGACCAGCGCTTGGGCACGCTCGTACCTCCGCCGCTTTCCGACGCCTTCCCGCTCTTGGTGCTCGACTTTGTCTCCTTGCCCTTGCTCTTGCTCCGCAGCGCCTTCATCCTGTCTGTGTCTGTGCTCCGGATTGTCTCTGCTTCTCCTCGCTCGTGAGGTGGTCTGCAGCTGAGATCGCTGTGGTGCTCGTGTCTGTGTGCCGGAGCGTGTGGATGTTTGCTAGGCTGCTCGTGTCCTGTTGCGGCATTCCATTTAAATGATCTGGATGTTGTTCAGCCAAGTCTGCGCGAGAACTTCGTGCCGTTTCCGCTGCGCCCACCAATCACTAAACGCTATTCCATGCATTTCAGATGCACCAGGGACAGCCAAAACCAAACTGCAGTCGACAGTAATGTTTGGCCACCAAGACCGGCAAAGAATGGTAAGCGGGCAAAGGGGGCCAAGAACCGAATTGATAGAGACGAGCCCATCAATTCAATTCGAATAGAACATTAGCTCTCTTCAAACATGTCGTCGTGGAGATCTGCTGGCTTCTCGTACCTGCGCTACTCGAACACCTGTGCGATCCTGACCCGCAGGGCGCTCAAGGAGCCCTTCCGCGCCAAGGCCGCCGAGAGGGATAGCGTCAACATGAAGGTCGAGCAGTGGATTCTCGGCAAGGGCCAGGACAAGACCGACGTGAGGAGTGCTGCCAATCTCGCCGGCAACGCTGGTCACTAGGCTGCTGAATGCGCCCCCTCAAGCTCAACGTACAGCGAACCCCACGTGTACGATTTTGGACAATTAATGTTGGCTCGATGCCAGTCGACCGTCAGTCCCTCGCCCAGCCTGTAAAGCGGACCTCAAGTCGTTCATAAATCCCCCCTCTACTACTACTCGTTCTCTTCATTCCCTCATTCGTCTACAGACTCCCCCCTTCGCACAGTTTACATGCAGTCCATCTTCCTTGCCAATTATCAACGGTTCGCAATCTTTATTGCTGCCATGCACCTCCCCATGCACGCGGCATGTTGCCCACTCTCGCAGATGCGCCACTCGCGGCCCCGCCAGTTGTATGTGTGGAAAAACGGCAGAAGGCCAACGCAAAGCTGCGACTGAATTTGGCGTTGTGCGTTTTTTTTTCCTCTCTTCCATTTGTAACTTGGAGCGCTCACAACGAGATGTCAGCCACCGGCATCGAATCGCAGGACGACTTCATTCCCCTCTCGGGCTCCACGACTGCCGCCCCGCAGGCTGCCGCTGGCACGAGCAGCAGCGCAGCCAAATCGCCGGCAAAGGCCAAGGGTAAGGGCAAGCGATCGGCTCCGGAGGCAGACGCCACCGCGACGGCAGCGGCGGCGCCAAAGAAGAAGACGCCGGCAGCGGCTGCCAACGGCGGCACGGCCAAGAAGAGGAAGCGGGATCAGGTGAAGAAGGAGAAGAAGGAGGAGAAGAAGGTCGTGGCGGAAGATGACGGTGACGACGATGAAACCGATCGCCCGATGCAGATTACGACCGCGGGAGATGACGCAGGAGACAACGAACAGCAGGAGGAGATCAAGGAGATGATCGAGGACGAGAACGGCGAACTGTCACTCGTGCCCCTCAGCGAAGCCAAGGAGAAGAAGAAGGACAAGAGCAAGAGCAACAACAACAAGCGACGAAAGGTCAGCGCTGACGGGGAAGATGCGGCCGATGATGGTGCGGGCAAGACGAAGAAGAGCAAGAAGGGCCAGCAGCAAGATCAGGAAGGCGAGGAGGAGGAAGAAGACGTCAAGAAGCGATACATCCTGTTCCTCGGTGCGCCCCCAATTAATTCATCTGCGATTTATTAATGAAAATTTTAAAATTGAATTTTCTGATTTTGGTCCGATGATTTGGTGCGCGCAGGAAACCTATCGTACGAGGCGACGAAGGAGAGCATCACCGAACACTTCCGTACCATCGCAGGTGCGCTTCTTTGCTGGCTGCTGCCCTTTCTCGTGGGCGAGGGAGTCTCACTTCCCCTTTTGCGTTGTGGTGTGATGTTTGGACACTCAGAGAGCATCGTGGATATCCGCGTGCTGACGAAGAAGGGGACCAACGAACCTCGTGGGTGCGCCTTCCTCGAGGTGCTGGACTTCTACGCTCTGCAGGTACAGTTCACGCGCCTTGCTCTTGACGAGCTAGGTGTCTTCCAGCTGGCCATGTCGCGCGTGACTCATTCGTTCAACTTGATCGCGACACACAGAAAGCGTTGAAGATGCACCACACTAGCATGGACGGGCGACAGATCAACGTAGAGCTCACTGCCGGAGGTACCCACGCCCACACGCTCACGCCCGCAGTGCCCACGCGCAAAGCCCACAAGCGATCTCAACATGCACTCACACACGCTCTCTCTTCACGCAGGCGGAGGCAACAGTGCCGTCCGTAGACACAAGATCGACAGCAAGAGGGACAAGCTCCAAAAGCAGAGGGTACATGGCCATCGCTGATCACTCACAGAGCTTCCGTGATCTTGCCGTAGCAGCCGGGGTCGCGTGCTGAACGTTTCTCACCTCGATCTCGGCGTCGGTGCCGTGTGTGTTGCCAACAACAGGAGAAGCACTTCAAGCAGAAGGTCATCCAGAAGAAGCAGGAAAGCGCTGAGTACGCTGCGCAGACGTACGGCACCGGCAACGGCGGATACCAAGGCGGCGGCAACAGCTACGGCAATGGCAACAGCTACGGCAACAACGACGGAGGCGAAGGCGGCAGGGGGGGCTTCCGAGGCGGCCGTGGCGGTGGATTCCGTGGCGGACGAGGTGGTGGCGGCTTCCGGGGTGGACGTGGCGGTGGCGGCTTCCGAGGCGGGCGAGGTGGCGGACGAGGCGGCGGTGGCTTCCGGGGCGGTCGCGGCGGTGGCCGAGGCGGCGGTGGATTCCGAGGCGGACGCGGCGGCGGCAGAGGCGGCGGATTCCGAGGACGTGATTGATCCATTGTCCCCCTCCTCCTCTCCTCCCCTTCTAACCTACTCAATCAATGATCGTTGTATGCATCATTCGGATCCACTTCGTGTCTTCCTCCGCGTCATCTACGCCCACGGTCCCGTTGAGGGCGCCTTCCCCGAGGACTTCGCCACCCTCGCGAGCGAGCGGACCGCTCTGGGTCTCGGCGGGAGATTCCGTGCGCAGCGGTCGCGCATTGGGCGGTGGCCAAAATCATTATTGCGCAAGCAAGCAACAAGGGCAACGGCAACACGACA
>CDFA01015148.1:0-18733 GCA_000826305.1 Acanthamoeba healyi
AAGGAGGATGGCAGAGCTGGGTTCGGTGGGCACGTCGTCAAAGAGGTCGGCCTCTACCAGCTTGGCAGCGCTACTCGAGCAATCGAGACACCTCACACAAATCATCGACCGACCGTACGTCATCCAGCGAAATGTAGAACAAATAGAAGAGGAGGCCCGCAAGCTGCTTCAATCAACATCGTCGATGACGCGCGCCCACACGCGGCACACGCACGCCGCGGCTCCGCCCTCCCCACCATCAGCGCACCGACGATCTCCCAAAACACCACTAAGGGCGAGGGAGGAAAATGGCGGGAGGCGGCAAAGGCGAAAATCGTACGATGTGAATAAGCTCGAGAAGAACCTGCGTGCGCTGGATGTCAAATCGACGTTCCAACCGCTGGAGCCGCTAGAGGATCTCGACGTGGAGGGCTTCCTTCGGTACATACATACCAATCATTTCAATCACTCCAAATCGAATTTCCTCTCCAGTTTGGAATTTCATGCAACATTTCCTCTTGTGTGTTGTGGGCTGCGGACCAGGAACGAGAGGCAAACGATGCTGTTGACTGCGATTGAGGAGGCCAGAAAGCGAGTACGCCCTCGTTCCGCCCAGCGGCTGTGGCAGTGTGTGGTTGAGGCGGAATTCTTATTCGCGCCTTGGGACAGACACAAGACAAGTTTGAAGATGCATGCATTAGTCGGATACTCAGAGACTGGGAGCGAGACAAGCAGCGCTACCACTGATCATCACCATCATCATCCCTTTTCTCTTTCCCGCCATCTAGAAATCGTTTTCCCTCCCATTTTCCACCTGCCCGATCATTTCCTTCACATCGGGAGTCTGCTGCTGCGGGTTGTTGAAAGTGCTTCTCATGTCTGAAGGGGGTGCAACGTTGCGGCAGAGGGCGGGCAAGGAGGGCAGGAAACAGGCCGGACCCAAGAAAGATGGAGGCATAGAGATCGCGAGGGTGGCAAAGGCAAGCCCAAAAGCTGAAGCCCGATCTGCAGATGCATCGACATCGAAGCAAGAGAGCAGGAAACCAAAGACCTCGCTGCCCAGCAGCACCAAAAAGCCTCGGCCAGCCGCAGCCTCGACATCCGCCACTGCGCGCATCTTCGAGGTGCTGGCCGTGATCTGCCTGCTTCTGGCGCTTCTGGTCGGCATCGCGGCCTACCTCCACCACTTTGAGCCGCAGGTGGTGGGGCGGCTGGACGAGGGTCTCAAGAGCGCCAGCGCCTACGTCACCCAGCTCTTCCAGCCCCCGGCGGCTGCGCAGCGTCCTTCTGTCGTCAAGCCGGTCGAACCCAAGAGGGCCAAACCCAGCAAGCTCTTCACCGCAGAGGAGCTGAGCCAGCACGACGGCACTGACCCCAACAAGCCCATCCTTCTCGGCATCCTCGGTGCGCTGCCCCCCCCCCCCAACAATCTCTTCCTCAATCCACGCGCCCATCTTGTGTTGTGGTTGATCATGCACGACACACTTGCTCACGCGCCGCTGCACGCGCGCCTCCCAGGCAAGGTCTTTGACGTGACGGCTGGCAAGCGGTTCTATGCCAAGGGCGGGTCCTATGCCTTCTTCGCCGGACGAGACGCCTCGCGCTCGTTCACCACAGGTCACACCTGCAGCCCTCTCTTCTTGCTCTCTCGCTCTCTCTGTGCCCATCGTGTATACCAACGGCCTCAACGTCGACGGAAGACGCCTTCGCGTCGTTGATGTGGCTGATGTCTTACACCCATCTCTCGACGTCGTGCAGGTGCCTTTGACGAGGAGAACCTAACGGACGACGTGAGCGACCTCGAACCCGAACAGGTGGCAGCCATCAAGGAGTGGCAGACTCAGTTCGAGACCCAGTACACGTACCTGGGCAAACTTGTCGGTACAGCTCGTTGCCGCTTTCGGCCGGTGGTTGTGTTGTAGTTGTTTGCGACGTGCTTGGCTCAAGCGTTTCCGTTTCCAGGAAGGTTCTATGATGCGGCCGGCAAGGCCACTCCCGCTCTGAAGAGAGTGAAGGAGAAGCTCAATAAGGCCAAGGTCGTGTACGTAACCTCTGATGCTTATCCAACACCTCACCCGCAACGCGGTGCTAACCACCGTCCTGTGGTCTGTGTGACTCGTGGCCGGTTGATCATTCCAGTGGGAACCAGGAGCTCGAGGAGAAGCAACAGTTCCCTGAGTGCAACTCGCGCTGGACGGAGAAGGACGGCAACACCATCTGGTGCAGCGAGTCCAGCGGCGGTAACGTGACTGACTGACTGATACTCTCACCGCAAGAACTAACTCCTGTCGGGGCCCTCAGGCATCGAGAGGTCATGGAAGGGCTTCCCGCGACAGTTCAAGAGCTCTCGCGCCAGAAACCAAAGGCAAACCCCTCGCCCCATGTGCGCGTGGTCTTGATGCACGTGTATCAACTTTTTACTGATAGCGACCTCGCACGACGATGGCAGATGCGCGTGCGTGCGCAAGAAGCTCCTCGACGACCCACGCGTGCGTCCCTACGAAGGCTGCAGCCCTGACGCCCACGAGTGTCGTCGCTGACGTGTCCCAGACCTGCAGCCCAACGGTCGCTAGAGGAATTTGCGGAATGAATACAAATTGAAATATCTGGGGCACAAGGGGGCGGTTGCGGAATCGAAAATCCATCTAACGGCAACATCTGAGTGAGTGTTGTGCGCCAGTGCTCCGAAGCAAGAAGGTACGCATCAACCCCTTGCCATTGAGTGGCTTTTTATGCAAGGCCCATTGGGGGGTTAGTTTCTCGGCTGGTCTGAAATGCGCGGCCTCGTTTAGGTTGATTTTGTTTCATTTTTCGAAGTGCCCTCTCTTCTTTGGATTATGGCGGCATCTCGTTGCTTACATGCACGCAGCTATTGGAGATTTATTCATCCCCTCCCTCCTCAATTCAACGTCCCGTAAAACCCTGCCGGTCAAACTGTCCCTCCCCTCGCCATTGCTGTTTGCTGCGAGACAAGCCGAGGGGTCAGATCCATTCACACATTTCTTCATCGCCTCCGCTCTGGTGCACAGAAGGCCGAGAGATGCAAGCCGAGCCGAGCACAGGACCGGCGGACGCCGCACTGGAGACCACCAGCGAGAAGCTCCCACAGCCAACGGAGCCAGCCGCGCCCGCCACGCCCGCCACTGCCGCGGACGACGGTGCCGTTCTAGCCGCTCCCTCTGAGCCGGTGGCGAGTGACGAGGGCAGCCATACACTGCATGGCAGGGCGGACCAGCAGGAGCAGGAGCAGGAGCAGGAGCAGGAGCAGGAGCAGGAGCAGGAGCAGGAGCAGGAGCAGAAGCAGGATGACCAGAGGTTGCAGAGAGCGAGCGACGCTGGCGAGGAAGCCACCACAAGCCAGCCGCCAGCCGCTGTAGCAGCAGTGGCGGAGGAAGCCACAGCTGTGGTGGCGGAGAAGGAAGATGGCGTGCAGCAGACTAGGGCCATGGAAGAGGAGGAGGAGGACGCGCTGAAGGCAGCAGAGGCCAAGCAGGAAGCGGAAGAAGAGAGCGCGATGGACACCGACGCGGCAAAGGAGCAGGAGAAGTCGAAGGAAGTGAAGGCAAGCGCTGGAGGAGACGACACGAGCGAGGAGCGGAGGGACGAAAGAGACAAAACGGAGGCAACAGAGGATGTGGCCAAGCAGGAGCAAGAGAAGAAGCCTGTGGTCAAGGAGAAGCGAAAACGCAAGCAAGCCGCGCCGCAGCAGGCACAGCAACGAACGAAGAAGGACCAAGAGGAGGAAGCCGATGAAATCGAGGAAGGGATGGAGGAGGAGGACGACGACGGCGGTGATGACGACTATGGCGGCGACGACGATGACGATAAGGATGACGAAGATGAGGACGACGAGGCAGGCGAAACAAAGAACAACAGCAAGAACAAGAGGAACAAAAATGGCAAGAGCGCGAGACAGACAAAGACGAGGAAGCAGACCAATGGGCCTCGGCGAAGCAGCCGGGGGAAGGGGAAGAAGAACGTCGACGAAAGAGAAGACGAGGACGACGATGGTCAGGAGATTGTGAAGAAGGAGAGGCGACAGAAGAGGCGAGAGGATACCAAACGTAGTAAGCAGAAGGAAGAGGAGGCGAAGGAGAAGGGGAAGGAAGAGAAGGATGATGACAGCGAAGAAGACGATGACGACACGAAGCCCGATCTAAGCGAGGAGTTTGAGAAGCTGGCTCGGAATCCGGACATCGAGCTGGGCAAGCGACGGGTGAAAGCGCCCAAGCGGTTCTGGGATCTCGACGAGTACGAGCCCATACCCAAGATGGCCCGTGCTCCACCCAAGCGGAAGAGCTCCGACGCCGGGGCCAGTGCCAGTGCTGTCAATGGTAGGCCACCATGATCATCGCTGTATGTGTTTACGTGCGCGCGAGAGCGTGTGGTGTACGACACGACGACTCACACCACATTGGATTGCAGGAGGGCACAAGGAACAGAAGGAAGCTGCGAAGCCGAAGCCGAAGGCGGGCGGCCTGATCTGCGAGGAGTGTGGTAAGGAGTTCACCAGCAGCCGCGGCCTGAATGCACACTCGAGAATACACAAGAAGAAGGCGGACGACTGCGACGAGACCAAGTCGATCGAGAAGCAGCCAAAGAAGGATGCAAAGAAGGGCGTCAAGGCCAAGCAGACCAAGAAGGCGGCTACGCCTAAGAAGGAGACTAAACGGAATAGGCGACACAGCGCCTCGCTCGGCGAGGAGGAACTCAGCTTCCTCGATGAGGAAGACGAGGAAGACGAAGGAGAGGTCGACGACGAGGAGTACCGCGATCCCAACGCTCCCGCCGGCAAGGTCACAAGAGGCTCGCGTAGTAGCGCGCGCACTAGCACCCCTCGGAGCACCAGCAGCGGAGGCAGTAGCTCGCGCTCCCGCAGCGCCCGCAGCAGTACCACCACGAGCAGTGTCCACACAGGCGGCGGTGGAGGCAGCACGCACGCCAGCGGCAACAAGAAGCGTAAACAGAACAGTCCATCGGATGATGACGAGTATCTGCCGCCCGACCTGGCCGACAAGAAGGACAAAGAAGAGGAATCCAGCAAGCAATTGCGAGAGAAGGAGCGGCAGATTGAGGACGAACTGCGCCGACGCGAGGACAGCAGGATGCGTCAGGTGGTTCCTCCACCGTCGTCGAGCTTCCCCCTACATTCCCTCTCTGTACCCTCGGCCGCAGGCCTGCCGCCGCTGCCCACCGGCGGATCAGCAGCGGTCGCTCTCCCGTCGTCGGTGCACTCGCCGCTACCCACGCACTCGCCCATCTTATCGAGCTATGCGCAGCCCCTCTCGTCGCATCACCTCTACGGCTCGCCCCACGCCAGCCCATCACCACTGCCCTCCATGTCAGCCTACCCCAGCTCCTACACTCAGTACGCGCTCCAGCAGGTGCCGCCATCGGCCTACCCGCCACAACTGCGTCACTTGACCTCGCCGGGCGCGCACTCGCCCCTGATGTCGTCGCCCCAGTTCTCCACGGCGTATCCACCACAGCAGCAACAGCAGCAGAAGCCGCAGCAGCAGACCTCACCGCAGCAGCTCCACGCTTCCATGTACGGGACGTCGTACTCGGCGCCCGGCCTCGCTTCGATGCAATCGCATTTTTCGAGCTTCCCACAGCACCCACAGCAGCAACAGCAACAGCACCACCCACAGGCGTATCATCAGCTTTCTCATCAACAGCACCAACAGCTTCAACAGTCGCATCTGCAGCAACATCAGCAGCAGCAGCAGCAGCACTATCAGCAGCAGCAGCAGCAGCAACATCAGCAGCGCTACGCATCGCCTCACACGCTCGCGAGCGCCTACGGATCGCACCACCTGCCGCCGCTGGCCCCTAACTACTCCCACCTGCCACCCCACATGAGCGGTGCGCCGCTCGACACGGCGCAGAGGCTCATGGAGGACAGATGGCGCAGCAGCCCCTCTAAAGTACAACCCACGCCCCTCTGCATCGTCCCCCTTACCTCCCTCGCCGAAACCTCGAGGCTTTGCTCACCCATCACCCTTGCTCCTACACATCACAGACCGAGGAGTGAATCGGAGCCTGGTGGACAGGGAAGCAAAGACAGACGAGAGAGAGAGAGAAGGACACGTGCGGGTGGGGAGCGGAGAGTAGTGTAGCGAGTGATGTATCCTACTGGACATTTTTCTTGGCAATTGCTGGCCACCCCCAACTTTTGTTCAGCCAATGAAAAAAAAGGGCAGTTTTAGTTCTTCCCACGTGCGGCATGTTTCTGCAACCGGAAGAAGAGAAGTAAGAGCACCGCAAGCAAACGAAAGAGAGAAAGGAAGAGGAGGAAGAGCACTACGTGAGCAAAAGAGAGAGAAGAAAATGGCCTGCACACCCAACAAGTCCACGGTCAAGGTAGTCATTGTTGGCGACTGCGGGTACACCACACTGAGCACCTCTTTCCCCCCCTCTCCCCAATGGGTTTGCTGATCCATGTGACGTTCTCTCTCTCTCGAGAGCAGGGTGGGCAAGACGGCCCTTGTGCAGCGGTTCGTGTTCAACAAGTTCGACAAGTACGTACGTAGATGATACCTAATTGTTGGCTCTTGCCCGGGCATGGTCGAGGACACGCACGCACGCGTGAGGGTGCGCACTGGTGCGGCACGATTTAACTCCGGCTTCGTTCCTCTGCCTCCTGTACAGACACGATTCCACGATCGGCGCGGCGTTCGTGACCAAGGACGTACCCACTGAAGGAAGCATGGTCAGGCTCGAGATGTGGGTAAGTGCTGGTGTGGCGTGGGTGTGACGTGGCGTGAGATTCATCACAATTGACACCGTGCGATCAGGACACAGCGGGGCAAGAGCGTTACCGAAGCCTGAGTCCGCTTTACTTCCGAGGAGCCGACGCGTGCCTGATGGTGTACGACATCACCGCCAGCCAGTCGTTCGCGGATCTCGAGGGCTGGTACTCTGAGTTCCGCGCTATGGGTTCGTCGTCATCCGATCATGGATTGCTGCTTGTGTTTGCGTGTTGAGTCGAGTGTCTTGCACCTACACCACTGATCATGCCAAGTGACTTCTTGTCTGTGCGCTTGACGCAGCTGGACTCACTGTGCCAATACTGGTGGTGGGTAACAAGATGGATCTGCAGGCGACCCGCCAGGTTGGTATCCTTTCCCCCCTCAAACAGCTTCGCGTCGCCTTCGTCGCAACCCACCCCCGCGCATGTTCACCTTTCTCTTGATCTCTCTGTCTGTACAGGTCACCGCGAGGGATGCTGAGGAGTGGTGTGAGACCGCAGAGTGCGGACACCATGTGGCGAGCGCCAAGGACAACACGGGCGTGGACGAGGTCTTTGCCGAACTGGCCCGCCGGGCGGCCAGCTACGTGTCCGCCAAGGCCGAGGCCGAGGGCGGCGTCAGAGGCGGCCGACGGGACCCGACCGTGCGCAACATCGATGCCTACGACGCCTCGCGGGACGGCGGATGTTCCTGTTGATCCCTGCTGGTGGGTGTAGCGCTAGGGGTAAGCGTCTTATTTTACATGTACAGCACACACCAATGGGGGACATGTCATGAGGAGGAGGAAGGCAGTGGTAGAAAGAGTGAGAGCGAGAGGTGTGGCGGTGGTGAAGCAACAACCCTTACTTCTTGCCTCCCAGCGCCAACCACGAGCCGCTCCTTCTCTTCGACGCCTCCTCGTCGTCATCGGCCTTGGGGCGTCGCGAGTCGCTCTTCTTGGTCTTTCGCTTGCTGGTCTTCTTGCCGCTGGTCTCGGTCTTGGACTTGCCCACTGGGGGCGCAGGTTCCTCCTCTGCGTTTGGACTTGTCGCGCTGGCCAGAGGCTCGGTGGTCTTGACGGGCGACGAAGGCGGTTGCTTGTGCTGCTGCTGCTGCTGCGACGACTTCTCCGCCACCTCGACGATCATCCGCGCAAAGCCCAGGCAGAGCGCCACGAGCTGTGCCCCGCCCAGCTCCCTCTCCATGGCCGCTGCCAGTTTGGTGTCTGTACAGACGAAGAGGTGAGTGAGCGGGGGAGAGGGCGGGGTAGCGGGGGAGGCGCAAGCGAACCAGAGTTGGTAGTGTGAAGCCGTCTGGCCAGATCAAGGAGAGCACAGTCGTCGGTCTTGTTGTTGACGAGGGGAATGAAGGCGAGCAGGACCTTGTGCTCATCGGCTTGCGCGAGCAACCCACTCACTGTTGGTTGTGTTCAGCAGTCACTCACGCGTGAACACCAACGCCGGTCGGCAACATCGCGCGCATCAATGGGTGGCGAGTAGGTACCAGGCGCAGATGCAGGCGCAGGTGCAGGCGCGGGAGCAGTTGCTGGCGGGGTAACAGAAATTGAGATCGGGGATGAGTGCGCAGCCACCTTGCCTTGCCACTCCTTAAGATTAAACACACGCACACACGTAGAGAGGGAGAGAGTGGGTCATCTCGCCGCATCTTGGGTTAGGGTGTAGGTGCGTACCGCGCCTTCGAAGATGTAGTGATAGTATTGGATCATAGAGTAAGTTGCGGTGGACTGGTGACCAGTCGAAAAGAAATCTACAGTGTTGGTTCGGTTGCGCATGATCGACGGCCCGAACACAATGCCCAGATTGTTAGCCGACATCTTGTTCTTGTCCTGGTACAGCATCACTGCGTAGTAGCAAACGTCACCCATCGCACACGTATGTTAGTGATGATGTAATGACTGACATGCAGACTGATGAGAAGCGTACCCTTGTGCAGAAATCCAAAGAGCTCCTTGAGCATGCGTTTATGTTCATCGGGAAGATTGGGCACGGCGGACTTCAGGGCATCGGCACACAGCCGATCATCGGTGGTCTCTGCACCGTGCAAAGAAGGAGAGAATGTGAGCGAACGTTATGTCATATGTCTGAGTCACGAGGTGGTATCTCATACGGCCAGCGGCAACAAAGTCTTGATGATTTTCGAACGGGATGAGCGGAATGGGGCTCTCTCGGAAGTAGTGCTTCAGGGCACCGCAGACGTCGTGCGGAGAGGTTGCCTCCTTGAAGTCGATATCCTCGGCTGTATGTGCACGAGAGAGAGAGAGAATAGAGGGAAGTTTTAAACTTAGTTGCACCACCGGCGAAGCTGGTGGTATCCATCAGGCCAGGCAAGGAGGAGGATTGTCTGGTGTCGCACCTGGTCCACGGAAGCTGTTCCAGATCTGCTTCACCGCAGTCGAAGTGCCCGAGATTCGGAAGACGCCTTCCATCTCGAAGAATCCTGCGCACATGGGGAACCAACGATCGTGGTTAACAAATGGCTCATCGTTGATGGTGCAGTGGACGCTCACTAAGTACCTTGTTGTTGGCGAAGCCATTCAATCGTTCGGCTGACGACATCAGCGTTGAGGCCGATGGACGTGTCGTCGACGACCATCGAACCGTCTGGGTGCACGAGGATCTTCTTCGCCACGAGCTCATCCTTGTCGGGTCTGTTCTTGAAAAACGACGTCAGAAGGTCGCGCTCTCGGCCCCAGATCTTGCTCTTTCGTTTGTCCATGTCGTCGTCCTTGAGTGACGAAGCGCCAGGCGTTGATGGAACAGGAGTGGGCAGCGTCGCTGTCATGGCGGCCATCGTGGGAGAGGCGGCAGCAGATGGTGCGGGTACTGGAGTGGAGAGGGTCATTGGGAAGGGAGGCGCCGAAGAGGTGAGCGCTCTCTCCTTCTTCCGGCGCATGGACCCAAAGACTCGGATGGAGCTCCCGCCCTCGGATTTCTTCTTCCCGGTCGGTCGACTCTGCGGGGCCTCCTCCTTCTTCGCCTCGGGGGCATGTTCACCAGAGTGACCTGCCGCTCCGGCGTCCAGCCTCTTTCGCAGCTCCAATTGATCCTACACAAAAAATTGCATGGGTGAGCAACACTGTCCACTCTCCTACAGACAGCGGGTGAATGAACGGCGGCCGGTGAGAATGAACCCTTTCTTTGATGTGGTGATCTTCCAGGCACGAGCTCTCGGGCATGCGGACGAGGGAGGGTAGGTAGATGTCATAGTTGTGGACATCGTCCAGTTTCTTCTTGATTCGCGCGCGTAGCGTGTCAGTGGAGTCCTTGGTGCCAACTCTCAGCGTGGTGATGAAGTCGCTGTTCTTGCACAAGAATTTGACTACGATTATGGCTCCAGAGGGATCTTGACACGCGCACACAACCACAGCCGCCGGGTGAGGAGGCTGCCAAACAATGATGATGTGGCGACAACCACGTGCGCAAAGGTTGAGTGTACCAAAGGGAGGCTCCCCCGACGGGTCGGTATTGACCTGCGCGTTCTTCACCCGCACGAACGACGCCGTTGATGTGGTTCTGAACCTCTTCCTCAGGTCTGATGAGAGGAGAAGGGAAGCAAGGAAGGGTTAAGAGCAGCAGCGAGAGGAACGGGAGAAAGAGAGGAGAGATAGAAAAAGAGGAGTTAGCAGTACTGTCCGCTGCTGCTAGTTGTGCCTGCGAAACTTGGTCGGGTGTGTGAAGAGATGGCTCGGGCGTGGACGTAGAAGCAAACCGCTTCTTCAGCACAAGTGTTTCCTGTTAATGTCGCAACGTGCAAACAGTCAATGAGTGAACGCGACGACCCGCCAAGAGAAAACAACAACGGGAGGAAGAGGAAGAGATCTCAAGTCCTACCGACTGCTCTAGGCTGTACGAAATCATGAGCTTGCTTTCCTCCAGCCACACGCCTTCTTTGGCACGCCACAGAGCATAGAGCGAGGTTTGCTCCCATGGGACCCCTCTGCGGGAAAGGTTGAGTTGATTGTTGGTTCGTCGGTGACAAGAAGGCACCATTGCAGGCCAGAGGCGAGCGTACTTCCTGTTCATGGTCTGCAAAACGCCCAGCACCGTTGTCTCCCTGTAGCAACCCACCACCTCAACGAGGTGCGTAGGTTCAACTTCCACTCGGACCTTGGTGTGGGCTAATCCGGATGCGGATGGGTGCTCCTTGGCAAGGACGAGGCAGTCCTGCAGTCGATGGGGGCGGGCGCGGCGTGGAGGGAAACGATAAGAAAGCCGGGTCCTTCGCGCGCAGCCAGCACGCTAAGGGGAGAGGTAGGCTCAGTCTCAACGACACCGCACCTCATTCTTGAGCAGGTAGTCCTGTAGGCTCCTGTCGGGTCGCAGAGGGATGCCCGTGGCCGGGTTCCAAAAGCTCATGACGAGAAGCTCGTCCTTGAGCAGCTTCCGATGCAAGACCTGCAATGCGCACGGAGCGTGAGCGCGTGCGGCAACATCAGTTACTCTCCCGGTGGCGAGTGATACCTGCTTGGCCGCGTCAACGGATGATGTGGCGCGGAACCGCAGCTTGACAGACGTGCTCAGGGATGGCACGGAGATGGTGAGCAGTACTGAGTTCTTTAGGAGCTCGGCCGCTGCACCAGCAGCGTCGGCATCTCCATACGCATCGGAGCCGAAGCCCAGAAATCGAGGCGGTGGGACACTGATGGGTGGGGGAGGAAGTCGCACACTCGCGCCAGAACCTGTCGAACTGTCCAAACCGGCAGGAAGCACTGTCGCTATGGCCGAGAGTTTGCTCGGGTCCAGCCTGCCGGGACGGCCGCTTGTCTCTTCGGCATGTGGCAGTTGCGGCAGTTCTAGTAGCAAGGGAATGTCAGGCGGTAGGCGCATCGCGCGCGCGCGCGCGAGAGAGAGAGGTGTAAAGGTCGTGTGTGCGTGGAAGGAAAGGGGGCATTGCTACGCACGGAAGAGAGGGGAGGCGGAGGAGGAGAGTCCCTTGATGCGGTCCTCGAGCTTGACTCCCTCAAGCCCCTCCCACTTTGGCGGGGGGTTATTGGGCCCGTAGGAGGAGCGGCGTGTCTGCTGCTGCGCTACCTTTTCCTTGAGGCGCTGATGGTTTGGCGCAGCCCCCGGCTGCTCCGTGGATGCTGCGCCTTCGGAAGAACCGACCCTCGGACTCTCCGTGCTTGATGCCCTGTCGCGGATTGTGTGAGCTCTCGCCTTCACCTCTTCGTCACGATCCGCCGAGGAGTGAGGGTTGCGCCTCGCTCGCCCAGCTTCGGCGCTCCGTGTCAAGTCTCCATCTCCCCCCTGGGAGGAGCGCATCCTTCCAATGAAAGAGCCACCTGACCGCTGGTGATCCATCGGCTGCTCTCCTGATCGAATGTCTTATAAATGCTTGTCTCGCCTGCTTGGTGTTGTATCGATCTCGCGGTGGGGATAGATGTCTACGACCGCACCTCTATTCCCCTTTGCACAGCCACTTGCCCTCGATTGGGCTGTGTTGCCTCCACTCGTCGAGATCCTGCTCCACCACGTAGTGCGCGTGCGGAAGGAGGGGACAGGTCTCGGCGGTCGCTGGGGGTGGGTCTTTCCTTTCTCTTGGGGCTCTGCACGTTCCAAAGAGTCGACAGTCGCACCCCCACACAGCAGAAGAACAGAACAGCACGACGCTGGGAATGTGGGCCCCGGATACCTTCCACACATCCTGGCCAGCGAGCTCGACCACCAAGGCCAAGGCCTAGGCCACCGGGCGGAGGGGCGTCGTTCGAACTATATCCCATAAAAGGGGTCGCGAGCTTGCTGTCGTCATTGGAATTTATGGAACACACAAAGGCCAGCGACGAACGCGAGAGGGAGGAGGGGAGGAGCGAACCAACCGGTGGCTCAATAGAGGTCCAGAGGGCAGATGGTAGCGAAAGTGGCAATGGCATTGCGTGGATGGATGGGAGGAGTGGTTGGTGACTAATTGCTGTTGGCCTGATGAGAGCTTACGCGCTTGATCACCTTGGGCGTTTCGTTGGCGATGGCCCACTCGGTCCACGAGCCATCATATACGGCGGCGCGCGGGTGTCCTAGCTCGTGGAGGGCGAGCGCTACCACGCTCGCTGTCACTCCGCTGCCGCAGGACGTGACCACGTTTCTGTTGACGTCCACTCCTGCCTGTTCGAAGATGTGTCGCAGCTCGGCTTCGCTCTTGAAGATCTGGCGAAGAGTCAGACTCGATCCAAACCAGCAAACCTGGAAGGCGCTCCTACCTGCACGGGCTCGCCCTGTTCGTTTTGGATGGTTTGGAAGAGGCTCCCAAAGGGCACGTTCACACTTTCCGGTATGGAGCCGCGAGGGATGTCCGCACGCGGTTCATCCACCAGTCCATAAAACCTTTCCCTCGATCGAGCATCCACGATCTAAACAAGCCGATACCCGTCATGAGCCTTAACAAGCGGGCGGGTGGGAATGAGGGAGAGGGGAGAGGGGAGAGGGGAGAGGCGCACCTGCGTCTTTTCATCGTTTGTTGGCGCCAGGTTGTCGAGCATGTCGTATTTGCTCCAGACCAGCTCGGGATCCTTCCGCACGGTGAACTTGGAGCCACTCTGCTAGAGTGGGGGAATCAGTGACCTCGCCTGCATGTGGTACTGGGTGCGCGCCAACTCGAGATCTGTACCCTGGCCGTCTTCTGGACCTGCAAATCCCTTGGCCAGTTCTTCAAGCCACCGGCTAGCACTTTGACGTTGTGGTGCCCAAACACCTGCGCACCACCGCGTCAACATAAGCCGAAACGAGGTCAAGCCGGATCGAGAAAAGCTACCCACCCTGAAGGTCCACCACACACGAGCGCTCGCGACGAACTGACCATCGCTTTCGTCATACACTAGAAGCTGATCGTCGTTGGTGATGCTGTGTGCGATGAGCGTGCAATGCGAGAGGAGCTTTGAGACAAGCTGCAGGACTGAGACCTAAATGACGGGAAATAGATACTACGCACCCTAGCTCGTCCATCTTTGCGGCAAACAAGCTCGTAGTGGGCAGCATGTGAGGCAACCTGGTGTCGATACCGATAGTGATGAGACCCGTGCGTGCAGACGGCGATAGTATGCACGCATGTGCTCGTACCAGGTCTTCTTGTCCGCGATTTCATCAATGTCGAAGAAGACAGCGCCTGCCCAATCACGGTGGAGTGTCAGTTATCGGTGGCTTCAAGTGAATGTGTGTGTGATGGAGTGAGTGCCATGACACATCAAGGCCAAGGGAAGAATGCAGTGTGGTGGTTACCGGGCACTTTTACAGCGTGCTGGCCAGCTCTTTTGCCCAAAGCCCACGACGCATCTATCACCTTGACCTTGTCCACATTCTCTCTGACCCATTCGGAGGAGACAACTGCATCATCTGCGCCGAGGTGTGTGGCGTTGTCATTTTTACCATTAGCTTCAACAGGAATCAATGTGCAAGGGGGAAGCACTACGCACTGGCGTTATCGGAAGCGTACGCGCGCACCAGCTGGTGCCCACTTACCACCTTGTGACTTCGGCCCCGCCACGCGCCGCAAACCACGCCTCCCCGTCGCATCACCATTTCGCTCCGTCGCCGCGGTACTAATGGATTATGTTTCGTGTGGTAGTGACTCGGTTTTCTGAGCCATTTTCTCTTCTTCTTCAACTGTTTTTGTCGACGCGCTTTCACCTCGTCTCAATGACTCAGGAATGGCAGTCTATTCTGCTGATATTTCGACATATCGAAATCTCGTTGGCTGTCGACAGATAACTACCAATGAGAACGGTGGCGACTGATAAAGCTAACAAAAAAAGCGCCAATTTCGCTCATTGGGCGGCGAATAGGTGCGTGGAGGGGCGGCTGCTGTGTGTGCGGTCCGGGCTGGAAGAGAGGGGGGGGGGGCTAGGAAGAAAGAGAGCGGCCGTCCGAAACCGGTCTTTGTTTTACTTACACACACGGCCGCAGCACCTAAAGCTCATTGAACTCACACTTGGCGAACGAAGGACGGTCAGAAGAGGAGTAGTCATGAATCGGGCTTACTTACTACTCTTCCTCGCCCTCCTCCTTTCCGTGAGTGTCAGCAAAGGCCAAGGGTTCGTAAATCCCCGCATCCACACACACACACACACGTTACGGATAGATCATCTCGTTATTATTCTTCATCTCGTTTTCTACATCCTCCTTCTTGTTCTTTTCTCGGGCGAATGGATTTGTTATCAAGAAGATTCGATCTTCTCCCTCAGTGTGCGGAGGGATTTAGCGGAGCTGGTGTGGTGCTGTTTTTGTTCACCTCCTCTCCCATCTCGATCGCCCTGACTAACCCTATCGTCCCCTCATTCTCTCAACACAATAGAGCGGAAGTGGTGTTTGAAGCGGAGGGATCAGGAGAGCTACATGGCGACTTCACGGTTGATGGCCAGCTCTACGTGAAGGGTAATGAAACAGTTTTTGAGGGCGACTTCACGGTGGAAGGCGAGACCAACGCAGCCAGCGTGAACGCGGAGCAGGTGACAGTCAATTACCTGCAAGCGACTTCGGCCGAGGTCTCGAACCACCTGTCTATCGGCGCAGCGGGCGGCTTGTCCGCGGTGGACGGCAGCCTCGTCATCTCTGGCGACTCCGTAGTCGTGAACACGCGCGAGCTTCAGCTGGGCGACAATGAAACCGTCGTTACAGTTGAGGGTTCGGCTACTTTTGCCGCCCTGAGCGCCGACCAAGCGACCTTGACGGAGGCCGACATGAGCAGCATTCGCGCTGAGGACGCCGAGATTACAACACTCTCGGCTACCGAGGCCACGTTGAACAACGTCACCGCAGGGGTCATCCTTGCCGAGGATCTAGAGGTGAGCGGAGAGACGGTTCTTAACCAGCTCAGCGTCGAGGGCGAGGCCTCACTGGCGGATCTCACCGTCACCGGGAGCGCCCAGTTTGCGACGTCAGACGTCAGCTTCGGTACCGCCTCAGAAGCATTCACCTTCTCCCGACCGGCTGGAAGTGGGCAGACAACTTCGCTGGAGGGTCAGGAGAACACCGAAGTCGGTTCTGGAGGAGACGTTTATGTCACGGCCGGCCGAGGCGTCAGCAGTGGCGGTAACCTATACCTCGATGCGGGCGAGGGGGCCATCAACGGCGACGTCTTCCTGGGTCTTGGCGCCTCGACGGTGCATATCGGAGGCGCAGATTCGACTTTAGAAATCGGTTGCGAGCTCAGCGTGGGCGAGCTTTATGCCAACTCGATCGTCGTGTCCGAGATCAGTGGGCCAGCCACCAACGAGGGAATCAAGGGCGGAGACGTCTCGATCGACGGCGGCAGGGGAACCACGAGCAATGGTGCCCTCTTCATCGGTACCTCAAGCAGCGCTGTTGAAATCGGTGCCGAGCGCACAACTACCACGCTCAACGGAGAGGTCTCCACGACCGGCAGCTTCAACGCGGCCAGCCTCGAGATGGGATCTGCCAGCTCGCCCTTCCACGCCACCAGGCCAGTCCGCTCCGACGAGGGCCCAGCCTACTCGACTTATTTCAGCGCTCAGGACGCGCAACCGGGCTCCCGAGGCGGGGATTTCTACCTCGACGCCGGCACAAGCGACAATGGCGACCATGGTCTCGTCAAGATCGCGACCCGCTCGGGTGACGTCGAGATCGGCCAGGGCGACAGCGACGTGACCATCCGTGGTCAACTCACCGTTGAGAGTGGCACCGTTACCTTCACCAACGTCATCGTCAACGAGAACCTGGTCGTTTCCGGTTCCGAGCTGATCGTCGGATCGGGCGACCGCGCATTCACGGTGTCCCGCCCGGATGCCACTTCCACTTCCTCGCATAGCACGTCGATTCTCGGGCAGAGCGGAGTCAACGGCGGTGGAAACCTCGTCCTTGCTGCCGGTTACGGTGGTGCTGGCGCGCAGGGCGGTGACGTTCTCATCGATGGCGGCAATGGCGGATCCGCTGGAGCCGTTCGCATCGCCAGCCAGAGCGGCGTCGCTCATCTGGGCCATACTGACGCCACCACCGAAGTCGAGGGCTCCCTCCACGTCAAGCAAGATGCTCGATTCGAGGACCAGGTTCACATGAGCGCTTCTCTCGTCGTCGTTGGCGAGGTCGAGTCAAGTGGGCTGAACGTAGCTGGAAGCCTCTCAGTCAGCGGGCTCTCAACTCTCGAGGGCAATGTTCAGGTCACCGGCGTCGTACTCATCAACGGCGACACAGAGATTACGGGAACTATCGGTGTGCAATCTGCTGCGTCCTTCGGTGACAATGTCGATGTGGACCTCAACCTCAACGTTGGCGGCGAGCTTGACGTACACCAGCAAGCGCAGTTCTTGAAGGGCGTCGACGTCAGCCTCGACGCATTCATTGGCAGACATCTTACCGTGGATGAGGACGCCGAAGTGCGAGGAGAAATTCTCATCGGCGGCTCAGCACACGTGATCGGTGATCTCAGCGTCGGCTTAAACGCTCACGTGACGGGCAAATCGACTCTCACGGACGACGTATTTGCTGGCAGCGACCTGGCAGTCGCACACAATGCCGTGATTGGTCGCGACGCCTCGATCCAAGGCGACTTCGCAGTCGCCGGTGATTCGCTGCTGCGTGGTGCTCTCTCAGTCGATGGAACCTCGACGCTAAGGGATGACGTGTGGATCCAGGGCAGCGCTCGCACTGAACGGCAGCTTGTTGTCGGTGAGTCGGCCGAGATTGAGGGCGAGCTGTCGGTGCGCGGCGACGTGCACACGAACAGCATGCTCTTCGTGGAGAAGGCCACCAGCCTCGGCAACTCTCTCTTCGTCGTGGGTGAGACCACTCTCGCCAGCGATCTGCTCGTGGCGGCCAACACGCACATCTCGGGCAGGGCTACTCTCTCGGGTGATGTGTTCGCCGGCAAAGATCTCTCTGTCGCGCGTGACACTGTCATCGGCCGCGATGCTTCGATCCACGGCGACATGGAAGTCTCCGGCGACTCGCTTATCAACAGTGCTCTCTCCGTTGCGGGCACCTCGACGTTCGGCGACGACGTGTTGATCCAGGCCAACGCACACATCGAGCAGTCACTCGCTGTCGGCGAGTCAGCTCAAATCGAGGGCGAGCTGTCGGTGCGCGGTAACGTGCATGCGGACGGCATGCTCTTTGTGGAGAAGGCCACCAGCCTCGGCGCTGCTCTCTTCGTTGTGGGCGAGACCACTCTCGCCAGCGATCTGCTCGTGGAGGCCGATGCGCACATCACGGGCAAGTCGACTCTTGCTGATGACGTGTTCGCCGGCAACGATCTTTCGGTGGCGCGTGACGCTGTTATCGACCGCGACGCTTCCATCCATGGTGACATGGAGGTCTCTGGCGACTCGCTTCTCGGCGGTTCCCTCTCCGTTGCGGGCACTTCAACGCTCGGCGACGACGTACTTATCCAGGCCAACGCGCACATTGAGCAGCAGCTCACTGTCAGCCAGTCCGCGCTTGTCGAGGGCGAGCTATCGGTGCGCGGCGACGTGCACACGGACAGCATGCTCTTCGTGGAGAAGGCCACCAGCCTCGGCGCTGATCTCTTCGTCGTCGGCGAGACCACTCTTGCCAGCGATCTTCTCGTGGAGGCCGATGCGCACATCACAGGCAAGTCTACTCTTGCGGACGACGTGTTCGCCGGCAACGATCTCTCAGTTGCTACAGATGTTTTCGTCGGCCGCGACGCTTCCATCCACGGCGACATAGAGGTTACAGGCAACTCGCTGCTCGGCGGCAACCTCGCTGTCACCGGCGTGTCCACGTTGGGCGACAACGTATGGATCTACGGCACGGCGCACGTCGCGCAGCAGCTCACCGTCAGCCAGTCCGCGCTTGTCGAGGGCGAGCTGTCGGTGCGCGGCGACGTGCACACCGACGGCATGCTCTTTGTGGAGAAGGCCACCAGCCTCGGCGCTGCTCTCTTCGTCGTCGGCGAGACCACTCTTGCCCGTGATTTGCTCGTTGAGGCCGACGCTCATGTGATGGGCAAGTCGACGCTCTCGGACGACGTGTTCGCCGGCAGCGATCTGTCGGTGGCGCGCGACACAGTGATCGGCCGCGACGCTTCGATCGAGGGCG
>CDFA01015149.1:0-10732 GCA_000826305.1 Acanthamoeba healyi
GGAGACCTTGTAGACGGTGCCGTAGTTGCCGCGGGCGATCTCATCCTTCCGCCTGTACTCGAGCTCTGAAGCCCGAATGAGGGTGCTGCCCGTTTCCTTGAGAGGAGCAGAGGGAAGGGAAGAGGAGAAGATGTCATGAATGGTGGTGGGTGGGATGGACCAGGGAGGAGGGGGGGACCAAGGAGAAGTGTCAACGATTAAATTCTCAAAAAATCAAATCAAATCAAATCAAAATAAATTCTTGCATGGAAGATGCTTCTTCACTTCAACCCAAACGAGATGTGGGGGGAGGGGCGTGTTAGTGATGGTAGCGTACCCACTCCCTCTGCTTGCGACGGTCCTCCTCCTGGTGGCGGCGCTGCTTGTTGAGGCGGGTCACGGTGGCCCTCTCGTCTTCCTCGTCGTCGTCAAAGAAGGGCTCGGCATCGGCCGTCTTCTTGGCCGACTTGCTGTCCATCTCCGTCACCGAACCGAGCTCGGGCGCCGACGATGCCTTCTTCCTCTTCTGGCCCAGCCCTGGCGACGTCGCTTGCTGCCTGTCCACCTCCAGCCTGCACGCGTTGCACCTCTGTCCTCCAAAAGGCAGCTGGTTAAAAAAACTCTCTCTTGGCCTGGTCCCCACCGTGTCGTTGCGCTTCAAGCTCGTGGTGGTCCGCTGTCTCTGTGTGACCGTCCGGTATGCCTCACGCCCAACACAAAAAGAGCGAAAATTTCCTCCGCTAATTAATTAATTTATGAAGAATTTGTGGAATGCTGACGTCAGCGACGGTGCCAAAGAAGAGCCCAAGGGGTGGTGTGATGGCAATCGGCTCTAGGAGGCGGTGGAGTGGGCGCTCTTGCTGCTGGGGGCGCTCATGAGCTTGGAGAGCTGGTCCTCGAGGTCGGCCGCGTCGACGTAGCTGGAGCTCTCCTCGGGCACCTCCATGTGGACCCGCGCGTACTCAGAGTCCTTGGAGCAGATCTTCTTGAGGTGGAGGCCGCCCTTCTTGGTGCGCTCGCGAGCCTGAGGCGAGTCGAGGAAGTCGAGGACGGTGGTGAAGGAGAAGATGTCCTTGCCGATCTGCACGTTGTAGCCATCGTCCTTCCTGAGGACCCTCTGATGCTGGAAGATGCCGTTGACCTTCCTGCTGATGGTGATACAGGCGTCCTTGGACGACAGGCGGAGCAGGTAGCCCTTCTTCAGCGCTGCTAACCGCCTCTCTGCCTCCTTGGCCTCGATCATTCCGTGCCAGCACCTGATGTGATGTCAGTGCGCGAGAGTGTGAGCCATCCATCGCGCTGTGCGTTCATCACGGCTGATGGCGGGGTGGATCAGGAGAGGCTCGAGCGTACCCTCGCTTGCAGATCTCATCGAACTCGGCGAGGATGGTGGACCGGAGAGGGCCGAACACCTTGAGGAACCTGGCGAAACTCTCGCACGTGACGACGTACTTCTTGTTGCTGTCGCCTGCCGTCTGATCCTTGTCCTCCTCCGCTGTGAATGCGCGCACGCACGGTCAGCGCTACGCCACACATAGCCAGAGAGAGAGAGAGAGAAAGAATGATGGACGAGCATACCCAAGGCCAACTTGGCGCACTTGTAGGTCGTGGTCTCAGGCCCCAGAGTCGACGGGTTCAAGCTGTAGTACTGGCAAAAGGCCAGTGCGAAGTTGTCCCAGTCCACCACCCAGGGGTAGTGCGCCGTCGACTGCGAGAGAGAGGAGAGCAGTGAGGATGTGGTCTTTGCTGGTCGCCAACAAAGACGTGCGGGAAGGGGCGTGTACCTCCTTCCGCCTCAAGCGCTTGTAGAGCGCACGACCCTCGAGATCCTTGACAACGTTATCGACGACAATGTCGTCGAGTCGGTCGAGAATCTCGGAGAAGCTGGGCCTGAAGTGTCTGTCCGGGTGCCAGCAGTCCTTGATCAGTTTCCGAATGTTGCTGGGAATGTCCTCGGTCATCGGGGGTCGCTCGTGTCTGCGCCAATGCACTCACGACTTAGCGATCACAAGACTCACTGGAGGGAGGCAGACGAATTGAAGGGCAAAGGAGAAGGGGCGGGGGTACCTGTCGATGACGGCGTCACAGAACGCGTCGAACGTGGGGATCTCGCTGAAGGGCCTGCCCTTTCGCATGAACAACTCCCACAGCAGCACGGCGTAGGCATATACGTCTGACTTCTCGCTCGATGGCACACCGCACAGAATCTCCGGAGCCTGCACAAACAACGCGAAGAGCATGTTAGCCGCACTTGTGCGTGATCAGGCCTGCGAAGGATGGTGGTACCATGTAGACGGGAGTGCCGACGGCCTTGTCCTTGGGTGGCGCCTTGGGGTCGAACCTCTCCTTCACGCATGACAGACCGAAATCGCACACCTTCACGTTGCCCTCCTTCGTCACCAGGATGTTGGCCGGCTTGAGATCACGATGAATGATGGGCTCGGGCTTCAGGCAGTGGAGCCAGTTCATGCCTGCAAGCAAGGAGGACGCTCAAGTTTAGCATGGTGCAGTGTCATCGCGTGCGCGCGCGCTCGCAAAGGGTTGTTACCTTGGGCAATGCCCTTGGCGATGTGCAGCTTCTGTTTGGTGGAGATGTCGACGGAGCGGTCGTGCACGATGGTGCCGAGGTCGCGGCCCTCGACGTACTCCATGACGACGGCGAGGTTGTCCTTCTCCGTGCACACGCCCATGAGCAGCAGGATGCACGGGTGCCGCAGCGCCCTGTGTGTCCATGGCGAAATCGCAATCGAATGAGCTTCCTTCAAATGGGACGACCAAATTCGAGGGCCAAGGCGAATCGAAGCCATTTTCGATAGACTGCTGCTGAAGACACGTACTTCATGATCTCGACCTCGCGCTTGAGCTCTTCGATCTTTTGCTGGGTGAGCTGCTGGTTGTGCAGCACCTTGATCGCCACGGGGAAGCCGCGGCAACGGCCCTTGTAGACCGTACCGTAGTTGCCCCTCGCGATCTCGTCATCTCTTCGGTACTCCAGCTCGGAGGCCCTGATGAGGGTGCTTCCGGTTTCCTGTTGTTTCGAGTAGGGTCGGGTCAACGAGACGAAGAGAGATGGGACGAAGGGCTGATGGGAGACTCATTTCAACATGTGAAGAAAACATTTGAGGCTTCGAGGCGCTACGCGAATCAGACGATCCGATGGCGCGAAAAAAATCGTCGCCTCAAAAGAAATGGACCAGCCGAGTAGCGCTACACGAAATGAAGATAGAACCAATTCGAACGTAGGAGACTGTAGGGGGATCGAGGGTACAGAAGAGAGAGAAGGAGAGTGGGGAGGGGAGGAACGGCGTACCCATTCCCTGTGAATCTTGGCCGCCTCCTGGTCTCCCTTCTTGAGGAGCTGGAGCCTTTCGAGTGACGTTTTCCTCTCCATTTAATCAGTTGATGTGTAGGAGCTTCTTCCCTTCCCTTTGCCGGTGCCGCCGCTGCTCTCTCGAAGGAGGAAAGATGAGGAATCAGCGCAGCGCAAAAACCAGGCCTTCTCGTTTCTTCTTCTTCTGCTGGTCCTCTCTGCGTGCTCTCGCAGGGCTTCGCTGGCGTGGGCTGATTAATTAATTAAATTATTGACGGTCGACAGTTATTGGCTCGAAAAGAGAGAAAGGTCGTCTCCGGCCGTGATCTCCGCACCCGGCCCACCACATGTGGTGGCGTATGAGGACCCAACGAAATGGCGAAGCAATCACATGGCCGTGTATGCTTCACTAGCTTCAAACGTGTTCACGAGAGGTAGGTTTGGGTTTATGGATCGGCCAAAGGCCCGGCCGGGCTCAGACAGCGCGGGAGGGCGGCGGGATGACAAGGGGCGAAGGCGACGAAGGCGGGATGAGCCCGTCGGAGGACACGTTGATGCCCGAGAGCGATGACGATCGGTTCTCGCGCGGGAGGTACTTCTCCAGGACCTCCTTGAGCACGTCGAACTTGACCGGCTTCGTGACCACGTCTTGCATCCCCGAGTGCAGCGCTTTGGCGCGGAACTCGGGGGAGGCGTCGGCGGTCATCGCGACGATGGTGCAGGGCCTCTCGGACGACGTGCCGCCATCGCGCTCGGCCTTTCTGATCTCTTGTGTGGCGGTGATGCCGTCCATGCCCGGCAGTCGCATGTCCATCAGCACCAGCAGATAGTCGTTGTTGCACACCGCATGCACCGCCTACACACAACACCAACACACACACACACACACACACAAGCGTCAGAGTGGTTCGTGCGGAGGAGGAGGAGAGAGAGAGAGAGAGGCGTAGTACCTGTATGCCGTTCTCGGCGATGTCGCAGCGATGGCCTAATCGAGTGAGCATACGCACGGCCACCTTCTGGTTGGTGATGTTATCCTCCACCAGCAAGATCCTCGCTCCGATCGATAGTCGGCGATTGCCCTGTTGGCAACCATGACACAGCGACAGAGGTAAGTGAGAGCTGGTTTCAATCGTGACCAATGCAGAGCATGGACAGCGAGTGAGCTTACCTCGGCCATTAGGAAGGAAGCGCCGTCTATTTCGCGGAGCGAGTGGCCGGGCGAGAGGCCCTCGGTCTGCGACTGGATGCTGTGAAGTATGCGTGCCACCGATATAGGGCCTTCGCATTCCTTCCGCTTGCAGTCATCGCTCTTGTCCTGTTGCGTGGGCGATGCGTGCTGTCCATGGCAGACATCCTCATCCTCTCCGTCAGTTCCTCGGCCGATGAGGGACGAGAGCGTCGAGAGGCTCGGGCTCGAGGGGTTCTTTTCGCCGTCAGACGTCGCTACCCCGGACGAGTCCAACTCGCTGCTCACGCCCTGCTCCTGAGCCTCCTCTTCGCTCGTTCGCCGATGCACGAGCGGAGTGGGCAAGTCGCCCTTGTCGTCGGTGGTTGCGGCCTTAGCGGCAGCGTTGGTGGCTGGTTGGTGGTGGGCACCGCTGGTGGTGGTGCGGTTGAGCTTGATCGCGTTACGCTTCTCCTTTTCCCTTTCCCTGAAGGCCACGAGGCAGTCGAGAAGTGGAATGCGCTTGATGGGCTTGGCCAGCGATGAGAAGTTGGAGGCGTTGATGCGCAACACGCCGCGCTCCGTGATGCGTGTCAGCAGCACGAAGTACTTGTCGGGGTGGGTGAGCATCATCGCTTCCATTTCCTTCGGCTCCTTGGCAAGGCGCAGGGAGTCGATGAAGATGATGTCGTTGGTGTTGATGTGGCCAGCACTAAGGGCTGAAGCCGGAGGCGAGCCGACAACAGGGGGACTCGTGTTGGCCAAATCCTTCGCGGTGGCCTCGACGTTGAGAAGGCGCAAGGCTTCGCGACACGAGGAGACGGTCTTGACGCTGCACTCTAGACTGAGGAGCACTTCCTTGACCGCGGCGGCGCATAGTGGATTGCTCTCCACAACGAGACATCGGGTCCCGCGTACCTGGCGTATCATGTCGCGCGTGATGATGGTGCGCGAAGACGCCGGGCGCATGGATTGGCGCTTGAACTTGGCTGTAAAGATAAACGAAGAGCCCTTGCCCTCCACACTCTGGATGTGAATTCCGCCCTCGAAGAGCTCCACAAGCTGCTTCGAGATAGCCAAGCCGAGACCACTTCCGCCTGTTTCGTTGCAAGTGTGCGATTAGGGCGGTTGACACTCGCGATGTGCTAGGGACTGAAAGCGTGTGCGTACCGTATTTGCGAAAGGTGGATTGGTTGGCCTGCGTCCAGGGCTCGAAGAGCCGGTGGATCATCTTCTCGCTGATGCCGATGCCGGTGTCGCGCACCTCGAAGCGCAGCACCGCATGCGATTCGGTGCAGGAAATGAGCCCCGCGTGAATGGCCACTTGACCCTTCTCGGTGAACTTGACGCCGTTGCTCACCAAGTTGACCAACACCTGACGCAGACGCGTCGAGTCGCCGACGAGGCGCGTGGGGAGGTCATGCGGAATGTAGGTAATGAGTTCCAGCGCCTTGGAATGAGCACGGAAGCTCATCATCTCGCCCACTTCCTCCACCACCGCCCGCAGGTCGAATTCGATGTCCTCCAGCACGATCTTTCCCGATTCTGCGTGACGAACAAGTCAAACAAAACATGCCACCACCACCACGCGAGCGAAGCAGCAACACTCGGGTGAGCGACATGCAGAGAGATGTGACCACCAGCAATGGCTGGAAAGGGCCACTTCAAATAAACAGACGCAGGCCGCAGCAATTCTTTCCGAAACTTAATGTAAAGTTTAAACTCCGATGTGGCCATGCCTAGCACGGCAAAAGGGCATTGCAGTAACGAGCCAACCCAGATTTCCTGGACGTGGCCCGGAGGAAGAAGACGCGGAGGAAGTGACAGAAAGAGAGAGCAGAAGAGGACGCGCGTACCGATCTTGGAGAAGTCCAGGATGTCGTTGACGAGATCGAGCAGGGCCTCACCCGAGCTTTCGACCGTCTCCACATACTCCTTTTGCTCCTGGGACAGCGGCGTGTTCTTGAGGACGCCGATCATGCCTATGACTCCGTTCAGTGGCGTACGCTGTCATCGTTGTTGTTGTGTCACGCGGTGGCGGCGGCCTTGTTAGCGTGGCGGTACAGGACGAAGAGATGCTTAGCGGGCAGAAGACGAGAGCGTACCAATTCGTGGCAGGTGTTGGCAAGGAACAGGGTCTTGGCCTTGCTCTTCTCCTCGGCCGTGTCCTTGGCCTTTCGTAGGCCGTCCACCTTCTTCAGCAGGCGCTCGTGCTGCAGCTTGAAGTGCTCGAACGTCTCTGCTCCCTCTTGGAACCTGAAGGCCGAGGTCGAGATTAAAGAGTTTAGTTACTGCCCTCTGTGAGCGCACGAGAGATGCAGCAGCAGCAGCGAGAGCGTGCGCGCGCGTGTGTGTGGAGGTACCTTTGGAGGCCGAGGTTCTGACGGAAGTGGGTGCGTCGGGCGGCCTCAGCGTAGAGGGCGGCGAAGAAGAGGAGGAGGTTGGAGATGATGAGGGCGCCGGTACGCGAGAACCAGGCGTCCCAGCCGCCGTGCCCGAGGAGCGGCGTGACAAAGAGCTGGAGCGCGAGGACGAGCCCGCCCACGGCGCACGAGCGACGCCACGGCAGGTGGAAGGCCGTCGCGCACACGAACGGGAGAGCGCACACGAGCAGGAGCTCGTGCTGCTGGTGGGCGTCGGCGCTGATGGCCGCCAGGTGGAGCAGCATGAGGGCCTGCACGGCGAACGAGTACGCCGCCACGGCGCGGCCTGCTCGGCAGATCCACCAGGCCGGGGCCCACGTCGCCACCGCCAGGCAGACGCCGAGCAGGATGGGCATCAGCACGGCGTGGAACGCCAGGGGCGTCCACCACGACGTCGCGGCGGCGGCATCTGAGAGGGTCTGAGAGGTGGAGAGCAGGAGGAGATCGAGAACGAGGAAGAGGGGCTGGAGGAGCACGAGGTGGAAGAGCACGAAGCAGCGAAAGGGCGTGAGCGCGGCTCGACCGGCCGTGAGCACGAATTGGGCCTCGATGGCCGGCTGGCCGAATCGATGGGCGTCCTCGCGCAGCATGAGCGTCACGCTCTCGTACGCCTCCCCCGCGCATGCACGCCAGGTGCTGATGCTCCCGCCCACCACCGGTGGTGGTAGTGGCACCTGTGCCAGTCCTGGAATCGAAGTAGCGGCACCACCAGCGGATGATGGTAAATGTGTCGACAATGTCGATGACGATGATAATGATAAAGATGAACTTGTAGCGGCTCCTGGTCCGATCGAGATGGCTCGGTGCTGCAGCGGCAGAGCCGATGAGGAAGAGGAGGAAACGGGGGAGATGGAGGGAGAGGACGAGGTGGAAGTAGAAGACGAGGAAGTAGAGGATTGGGCGATCCAGCTGCCACCGGCGTCTGACCACTGCTGCTGTTGTTGTTGGCGCTCGGCGGCGGTGGGAAGCATGACGGCCTTACGCGCGCCGTAGGGGCTCGAGTTCCTCGCACGCACGCCGGTGGTTGTCCTGCCCCTTCAGACGTCTCCTCTCGGCAGGCGCGAGTGGTGGCCGGGATCTGGTTACGATCTTAACCGATCGGCTTCGCGCGCGTCTAATGGAGCACCTGCTCGAATTCACCAGAGAATCGCAAGCGGCTCGTGAGCTGGTGGCTGACGCCGCGGGTTCCTAGGCCGAACGAGACGCAGTATGACACAAGTGCCCGCCCCCTCTCTCTTCGATTTTCTCGATCTCGAAAAAAAAGAAATCGAAGAAGAGAGAAGAAGACGGTGGAGGGCGATAAAAAGAGAGAGAGAGAAAGAGATGGAGAGAGGATCGATTCAAATGCGACGCGCGTCCGGTGGATGGGGATGTGTTTCGATTCGCCTCACGCGCCTCCCTCTGCCGAGCGAGGAGTGCCACACACACGCCACACACTGCGGGTATAAATCGCAAATTCAATACATTCCAGGCCAGTATTCCTGGTGTCCTTACATACCACGTGGGGTGGTCGCTATGACTACAGACCGAGTCTACGTGACCGGCATGTTTACCGGGTTTATGGGAATCGGGGGGCAACAACAAACTCTTTGGCACGAGGAGTGTGGTGGCGTGACGTCTCTCCTCCACCTCATCTTGTGCCGCCGCCGGAGCTCACATCAGGAGGTGGTGTGGAAGAGGGCGGGGTCGATCAGGAGACCGACGGGACAGTGGTCGGAGCCCAGCACGAAGTTGCGTATGAACGCCTTGCGCACGAACGGCGCCAGCGCCCGCTGGTAGAGGAAGTAGTCGAGCCGCCAGCCCTGGTTCCTCGCACGTGCCGCTGCAAAGCGAGAGAGAGACCGTCATCGTCATCGTCATCGTCAGCTTGCTGATGATCGCATAGCAGCAGCGGCGGTTGTTGTGGTGGCGGGGGATAACCTGATCGGTACGACCAAAAGGAGTAGCCCTGGCGCGTTGGATTCTCGTGTCGATAGCTGTCCACAAAGTCCATCGTCTTCATCACACGCGTGAAGTCGTCCCTGTCATGTGTGGTTGTTGTGGTTGGATGAACATGGAGTGCACTCACATCACGAGAACTGTCACGCAACGCTCTCTCTGGCTCCTCTGGGGGTGATCACCTTTCTTCGTCGGTGAATCCCGAGGTGTAGTGGTTGTTGTCAGGATCGTGCAGGTCGATCTCCTGATGGGCCACGTTGAGGTCGCCGCACCAGATGACCGGCTTGGCCTTGCGCTCGCCCTCCTCGAGCACTCGATACGCGAGCTCTGTGCGCGGTGACGATACAGGTGTCAGCCGCCGGGCGCATGCCAGGCTGAGAGGGCGGCGCCAAGTGTAGCGACGTCGCGGCCGTACCGTGGCCGTGCTCGTGCACGTCGATCCCGGCCTTGAGCCCGGACGTGGAGAGGGAGAGGAGGTAGGCCTCCATGTCGCGGTTCCAGTGCTGGCGATACTCCAGCCGCTTCAGCTCGTCTCCCGAGTTGGGAATGTACGAGCCCACCAGGTAGAACTTGGCGAACTCGAGGGTGATCACTCGCCCTTGGATCATGTCATGTGCATGAGCGTGGTCTCATGCCTTAGTAAAAGGCACTCATAGCGCGCGTACCTTCGTTATCGTGCTCCTCCACGCCGATCCCGTGATGGACGCGAAGAGGCCGGTGTTTGGAGTACATGGCGACGCCAGAATAGCCCTTGTGATGCAAGCGCGTGAGCACTCACGTGGTTGTTGTTGTTATTGCTGTGAGATGCATCGCGTGGCGTACCTTGCGCGCGGTGGAGCAGTTGTGGTATTCGTACTGGTACAGGTCGGGCTGGTGGAACGTCTTCCCTCTGACTGTATGCACAGATCGATAAGCCAGCCAGCCACCAACATGGGGACGGGAGTGGAGGCAGGAGGCAGGGACTCACAGAGGTCGATCTTGGCTTCGGTGAGCTTGGTCTCCTGGAGGCACAGTACATCGGGCTCCTCCTGCCTGTGCTCGCGTGCCACATCAGGACCTCACACTTGACCTTGTAGAGCGAGAGAGAGAGAGAGAGAGAGATCGGTACCGGATGTAGTGCTTCAGGGACCCCTTTTCGACGATGGAGTTGAGCGAGAACACGTTCCACGACACCAGCTTGACGTACTTGTCCTGATCGGGCGTCACCGGATAGAGCGGATACTTTGAGATCACCGGATTCGCCGGCTTGCTCTTGGTCGTTGCTTCTCTGACGGTGGTGATCCACCTCCCATTCACCATGGTCTTGATGGTCTTGCTGCTGCTGGCCCTCTTAACTGTGGTAGTGGCGGTGGCGGTGGCGGTGGTCTCCGCCACGACGATGTCCTCGGCTTCGCTTGCCGCAGCGGCGGCCACCACCGAGACAGCCGCCTTCTTCGTTCGCGGCTTCCGCTGCTTCACTGGCTGTTGGTCCTCGGCGGGTGTGGCTGCAGTGTGCACACGCGGCGACGCGCAAGCAACACGCAAGCTTGGGGCTTAGAGAGTGGCGGCGCAAACGATGAAGTATAATAAATAACTTGATATTTTATTAATCTGGACGTGCGTGTGTGATGGTTGCTCGCGCCCTCGGGGGATGGAGAACAGCATCCCCGCCCTCTTCTTCCGTCCTCTCCTTTCCTCCCATCACGTGCACAGCTTCTGCATGGCGTAAAGCGGGGGTAGGGAGGAGGAGGCAATTTAGTTCAGCGCATTTGGATGAAGGCCGTCGTCTGATCACGAAGACGACGAGGCAGAGGCGAAGTGAAGAAGAAGAGAAGACGTCTGCATTACCAGGAGGAGGAGGAAATTCGCAGGTACGTCTCGCCGTGGTTATGTACCATCACCGTCCTCCTCTGCGTTGTGTCATCGAAGAAAGACAGA
>CDFA01015185.1:0-13145 GCA_000826305.1 Acanthamoeba healyi
GGAGGCACGGGTGAGCACGCTCTGGCCAGGCAACTGAGCAGTCGACGCAGGGACAGCGCCGGCGTATCGGCGCACCTCGTTCCACCAACCTTCCGCCCCTCCTCTGCCCCCTCGCGTCTCCTTCTTCCTCGCTCATTGACAGCGTTAGCAGCTCGACCTGCGCTCCACGCTGGCACTGCCAGGACGACGGTGGCGGCGCGGGCCTACGCGAGCTGGCGCTCTGGTCCATCGCGCTGGCTGTCGGCCAACAACACACAGCGCCGCCCTGGACTCGGCGGCGGCAGCACCGGCAAGGGCAGCGCCCCGGAAGCGCCTCCGCCCTGGCTTCGTCTCCGATCGGAACTGAAAGACGCTCCGCTGGCGGTGGAACAGGGCTCGCTGCTCGTGCGGGCAGTCAAGCTGGTACTCACGACTGTGGGCTACGGCTCGCTGCTCTACGTCGCCCAGCTGTCCGTCCCTGCAGCCATCACGTTGGTGCGTTCTTTGTCTATCGCACGCGTGTGTGGTCTGCATTCCCTGATGACGATCGGCGCGTACAGGTTCAACAACAATATGAACTGCCTCAGCTGTCGACGAGCAGCTGGACGGGAATCGTCGTGGTCATCGGCTCGTTCCTCCTGCCGCACCGCATCATCCCGCTCCGGCTGCTGCCGGCGTTCGTTCTGGCCGGCGCAGCGTTCGAGCTCACCTCAGCGCTCTTTCAATCAGTGATAAAGGCCCTGTACGCGGAGCAGGTCAAGCGCAGGTATACCTACCGTAACACACACACACTCACACACTGGTGTGGTCCTATGACGTGCGTCGAGAGCTAACATTCATCACCATTTGACACACAGCGAGGGATGGTGGAACAGATTGTTCGGTGGATACAGCATCAACCACAACCAAGAGCTCGACGTGTATGAATACAAGCGTCACTTTCTTCACATGCTCCTCGGAGTGTACGCCTTCCGCCAACTCAGTGCAGCTCCTTTTCTCCTCCGTTGTCCATTCTCGCTTGTCACACACTTCTCTCTCCCCACGCAGCGGACACAACGTCGATCACCCTTTGTTGGCCTCGCTTCACAACAACGCGCATTGTGCCCTTGGTACGACGCACACCTGCCCGCTGCTTGGCGCGTTCGCCATTGATGGCAAAGTGGCGCGATGGCTTGCAGGAGTGGTTGCCGTGGGTAGCAGGCAGGCCAACACGCTTGAGGAACTGAAGAGGTACTTGCTTACTGGCGACGCCCGATCGGACGAGGAGAAACAGGCCGTGGTACGACGCCCGAACGAGCTCCTGGAACAGTCCGAGCACAGGAAACCATCAGTCCACAGGGCCCAAACATCTCACCTTTCTCGTTGGTGATGATGACGCAGATCGAGCACGAGAAGGGCCACGCAGAGACAAGAACCTTCTTCAACCTGGTCAACCTCTACCTCGCTCACGTCGTCTTGCAGGCTTGCTTGAAGCCGTCGCCTCGGTACCTACGCAAATATCTCCCCGCGCTGATTGCTCACGATTGACACCACGATCACCATGATTGGGGCCAATCTGTGTCAGCTCGCTGCTGGCTCCCGTATTCGTTGTGTGCGCCTGGACGCTCTCAGCCTGGTGCAACGAGCTGGTGGCCGACACGCGGGCGGGTATGCAACTCCACACGACACACGCGAGGATGTGGCATTGCGGATCTAACGTTTTGCGTGTGAGAGTGCAGGCCGAGGAGGCCTCCTCGTTAGCTTTCAGTCGTGTCCCGTGAGAGTGGAGCACAACACGACCAAAGGGGACGAGGAAACGCATGTGCTACGCGAGATCTCGTACGCACTCCGTCCGTCCGAGTCTGTACACATCGACCACACAGACGAATGCGCTGGTGGGGCGCCTTCGGCTTGCCACGGCGAGATAGGTCCTGGTACGCACGCATCAGTCATTGCGTTCATCCTCCTCCTCCTCTGTGCCTCTGCCCGTTTCTGTCTTGCTCATGCCTCTTGGCTGCCTGGTGGTCCTCAGCGTCGCATCCGCCTTCAATGTGGCGCTACAACGCGTTCCTCTACGGCGATCGAGTGTACCCCTGGCTCGGGCCTGCGCTGTCGACGGTGGGCTCCGTCTTCTGTCTCAGCCCACTGATCGATCCACTGAGGCCGGCACTCGATGCCGCAGTGGAGGAGTGCGAACAAGAGCTCCGTCAGATGGAGCAGAACAGACCCAACAAATAGGACGATGGAGGACCTCAACCTGCACCTTAGCAAGCCTCGAGGTGGGCTTGCGGGTGCATGTCGGACAAACACTAAACGCCAGAGTTCAGCGTCAACGTCTGCGCAGTGTCGGCGTGCCATTCATCAGCCGTGGCACGAAATTTTGGGATTGATGGATGAAGGCGGGCATGAATGGCTTGAGCGAGAACGACCAGGATGCAACAGCAGCAGAGTGGAGCACTGGCACACTGACAAGAACCAACTGGGCGATAAGGACCATGTGGCGTAGGCTTGCTGCTGCTCGAGGTGGATTTGCGGGTGAGCAGCGTTTGCTCTGCCCGTCGTCCACACAGCTCACACAATCTTTCCACTCCATCTCTGCCAACTCCTCTCGCCTCCATCTCAACTCCTCCACCCTTCGACCTTCTCCCTCTGTCCTCCTTTCTCGCCCTTCCACAGCAGCGCGACCAGCACTCCACGCTGTAACCAAAGGCCAGGCCGCTCGTCTGCCGCCATTGGCGACGGCGCGGGCTAACGCGAGCTGGTTTGCAGGCCCATCGCGGTGGCTGACGGGCAACAGGACCCGGCCTGGACCCAGTGGTGGCGGCGTCGAAGCCAAGGCGGTAGAAGCTCTCCCGCCCTGGCGGTTCGAACTGGGATCAAGAGACGCTCCGCTCGTGATGGTGGAACAGGCGTCACGGCTCAGGGGCGCGATCAAGCTGGTGCTCACGACCGTGGGATACGGCTCACTGCTCTACGCCACCCAGATGCTCTTGCCCGCTGGCCTCTTCACTGTGCGTTTGCCGTGGTCATCGTTTTGAGCGTTGGAGCTGCTGACAATCGTCTCCACTGTTCAGATCCAGACTGCGCCAACGGACTTCGGTTGGACATGGTTGCTTGTGGTCGTCTTCGTTGCGTTTGCCCCATACCGTGCTCTGATCATCCCTCGCAGGCTGCTGCCGGCATTCGTGCTGAGCGGAGCAGCGTTCGAGTTCACCTCAACACTCTATCAGTCTTTAGTAATGGCCCACGAGCAGACGGAGCAAGAAAAGCCCAGGTACCACTCCGCTCATCTCCCACACCTCAACATGCGGGGTGTGACCTCTGGGTTAGACCTGGTCGTGCTCGAGGGAACTACTGACGGCCCGTGATCATCCAGCAGTGCGTGGTGGAACAACTTGTTTGACGACGAAGAAGAAGATGAGGACCACGATCAAGAGCTCGGCGTGCATAAATACAAGCCTCACCTGCTTTCCATGCTCCTGGGCTTGTATGACATCATCCATCCGCCAGTGCCTCTCGCTTCACCCTTCTCCGGACACTAAAGGATCAAAATCAGGGGACGCTTCGATTCCCGCTTGTTGGCTCCACTCTACGGCCGTATGGGTCGCATTGAAGGTAGGAACGCCCCACAGACCCCGTCCTTGTCGTAACGCTTGTTTTGCTGACTGCGTGGCGCCTGATTGCAGTTTCAGATGCACCACAGGCTACCTTGTGGGACAATCTGATCTGGTGGTTCTTCCTGGTCGATGTCCGAGACAAGGACCTTCTTCAACATGATCAACCTGTACATCGGTCACGTCGTCGTGCAAATGTTGAGGCAGTCTCGCAATCCCATGTATCTATCTACTCCGCCATGCCCACATGATCTGCTGGTCACGTTGACGCTCTCTCTCCACCTTCCGCACTAGAACCATCCTGCCCGCTTCGGCCTTCCTCTTAGGCGCCCACACACTCTCGTCCTGGTGTGCCACCCTTGTTGTGGAAGCTGCAATTGGTACGCTCACCCTCGACTCAGTCCCCCGAATGCGAGTGAGTCTAACGGTTACGAGATGATGCATGCGTGTTCCTATTGTGCGCGCAGGTCGAGGAGGCCTCATCATCAACTTGCAGCCATGCAAGATGCGGGTGGAGCAAAACACGACCGGTCAAGGGGACGAGGAAACGCACGTGCTGCGCCGGATCGCGCACGCCCTTCGTCCGCCCGAGTCTGTCCACTTCGACCACACAGTCGAGTGCGCCGCCGGCGAGGTCTCCCCTTGCAACGGTGAGCTGGGCCTTGGTAAGCATGCACCGTCGCGACGCGCTTATCCTCCGATTCGTCTCTAAGCTGAACTGGTGTCAATGCCTGGCCTGGTGGTACCACAGGAGCGCATCCGCCAACCAAGTGGCGCTACTATGCGTTCCTCTACGGCGACTGGGTGTACCCCTGGCTCGGGCCCCTGCTGTCACAGATGGGCTCTCTTGCCTGCCTTCGTCCGGTGATCGATCTTTTGAGACCGAAGCTCGATGCCCTTGGCGTGGACGCTCTCGCACAGCTCCGCCAGGAGCGGAAGTGGGAGCGGGAGCACGAGCACGAGCAAGGGCAGAATAGCTCCGAATAAGTACGTATTGTTGCACACGAAGCATGAGTTCTGGGAACGCAGTGTGGTACGTCACAAAGCTAACCTGGTGATGCGATAACGCACTAACAGATCCTCCAGCAGGGCCTCGCTAGGAACTCGACACTCGGAGTTGACGAATGGATTGAGGGCTGCCCGCGCGAGGTATCGAAAGGCGTCTTTCACTGGACGTAGGTAGGCGTAAGGCAACCGATGATGGGAGGGAGAGCATGTACACGTCAGTGAAGTAGTTATCTGACAATGGTTAGTTTAAGCTTGAGTAAGGACATCACCTCCAGAATTCTCTGCGCTGCTCACCTCCGCCCATCCGACGGCGCCAATCTGATTCGCCATCGACTGCCCCTCTTCCTGGAGCACCTCTCTTTCCTTGGCGAGGTCGGCCTTGGTTCCCACTTGACGACAGCCACCTTCACCATCAGACAGATCGCAGGGACGGACGACGAAAGCAGCTGGCTAGAGGGGATGCGGGTACCGAGAAGGAACGGCACGTCTTGACCCACACGTCCTTGCACCTCACCAAGCCACCGAGCGTGTATGCTGGAGAGCGAGCTCCGCTTGGTGGTGTCATAGACCATCATCACCCCGTTGACGTCACGGTACATGGCGTTCAGCAGGGCTGGCGCCCTGTGACGTCCGCTTGGGTCCCACACTGGTGGCACCGATCGTCATCATCAGCACTCTGTGTGACGACCAAGGTAGTGTACACAGTACCGGTGAGCGGTGCTGCGAGTCCTTCGAGCTTGATGCCGGGGCCAGTGTTGTAACAAGCGCCGATCGTGGTGTGGTACGTGGGCCAGAACTCGTTCTTCCACACGCGATAGAAGATCGCCGTCTTGCCCACCTCTGGATTGGGGCGTTGCGAGCGTGAGTGTTGGAGCATGCCACATGTGCCGCCGCGAGCGTGACTGTGGGCGCCACCTACCAGCATCACCAATCAGGACCACCTTGAACGGCGCCGATTGGGCGGTAGATCCGGGTGTGTGGCGAGAGGCGTAGAGGCGCAGGCGTGGCCGCAACCAGGCCATGTAGAGGCGCTTCCACTCTGCCCTTCCATCACCACGCTGCTGTACCTCTACGTCCGCAGCTGTCTCGCTGCTCCACCTGGCATCACCCAGCGGGCGCCAGATGCAGTCGCTGCTGCTCACCGCCGCCAGAACCTGTTCGAACGACCAACAAATTTTAGGTCCTATGCGCAGCGGAAGAACATGAGGGGGGGGGGTACAAGGCAGGTCTGAGCAACAGAGCACAGGTCGTAGGGCTCGAGCCACTCCAGCATCTTCACCAGCACTTCAACCGGCACTGCACGTCGAACAAAACACGTCATTCCCATAACTCCCCCCCGGTGCAGTTAGACCAAGGGTGTACGCACGCTCGAGGAGATGGAGTCTCTTCTCACGGCTCTCCTCGGCCTGCGGCGCTTCTGTTGCGCTCATCACCGCGACCTGGTCGCTTGACTCTTCGACGGCCAAGACGTGTGGCAGTGGGTGCAGAAGAAAAGAAGAAACAGAGAGCAAGGAGTTCACACGTGGATTGGTTCAATAGGACATGACACCACATCTCTCTCGCTTAGTGCAGCTTTCGCCTGAAGACGATGGTGCGGCGGCCGCCCACAGCCGTGCCGTTGTTGTAAGCCACCTCCCATCCCCTGGCAATCAACTGATGTCCAGCGCACAGCGCCGCCCAGCAAGTTAGCGGATCGCCGCAGTGAGCTCTGAGGGAGAGAGGCTAGATAGACTTGGACGGCTGCGGTAGATAGCCTGCGTCGCGTACCTCGGTAATCAGCTGGATCTCCTTTTCGTGGACCTTGAGCTGGAACTGTGCCTCCTTGAACTCGGCAAAGTCGGCCTCGAGGCTTTCCACCACACGCCACTCTTGCTCCTGTGGGAAGAGAGCGTTTAGCAAGCGGCCATCGGCGCCACGTACGTGCGTGTGCGTGTGCGTGTGTGTGAGCGCGTTCTGTCGCCAGCGCCAGGTGAGCCTGCGAGGCCAGCGTCGTACCTCATGTGACTCGGATTCGGAGAGCTTGAACACGCAGTGCTGTTCGGTGACGGACGTGACAAAGTCGGCCGCCTTGATCAGCAACGACGTCGAGTTGTAGTTCCTTCGCTGCAACTGCCGCGTCTGAGTCCAGCACTAGAGGTCGCACACGCACGCGCACATCATCATCAGTTCAAGCGTCCCGACAGAGCGCAGAGAGAGAGAGAGAGAGAGAGCTCTGTACGCGCCACTGGAGGAGGCATGTGTCCCACTTGTCCTGATGCTGTGGGCGCGCGTCCTCGGGCAGGTCTATGAGGTAGAAGTTGCACTCCTCCTCCACGGCGCTCCTGTCCATGCCCGGCGGGACGACCAGGCGGCCCGTGCGCATGAAGTCGAGGATGGGCCCGAAGTGGAGGCCGTTGCGGTCGACGAACAGGGCGCCGTCGCCGTCGTCGCCGGTCGTCCACTCGCGCGAGCGGTCGAGCAAGCCGGTGAAGAAGTTCTCCCCACGGCTACGCAACGTGGCCTCAGTCGTCACGTAGACCACCCCGCCCACGTTGAGCCGCACCACCTCGCTGCGCAGCGCCCCACCTCCACCACCTCCTCCACTCTGGTCTCTCCGCGGCGGTAGTGGCCTTGCCGTCACCGCCTTATCCCTCAACACCAGCGCAGGCGAGGCGCACGCTGGCGAGCGGTCGGCCGCAAGCGAGGCCGCCCCCTGCGAAGGAGAGCTCGCGTCCTCTGCCAGTTCCATCAACAAAAATTGTAACTAACTAACTTTTTTCAAGTTCTCGTTCTTCACCATCAGTCCTGCCACGTCAGCAGTCCGGCTGCCCTACAAGACGAGCACATGCGGCCTGTGTGACTTCTTATGACGATGCCCGAGATGAACGTGTGGGACTTGTCCTTTGTGCAGCGTCAAGCCAAGCGTGTGAGATTGATGTGATTGAATGTGGAATGTTCATTTTGCTGATTGTTAAGTTGTGTACAAGGGGAGCTTAGCCGCGTGACTGCTTGAGGCCGAGCCGACCTGCGTTGTGGCCGGGAGACAGAACGGAGTCCGGCTTCTTGGTCTGTTGGACCTGACGCTTGGACGCTTGGAGCTGCGCTAGCTCCTGCACGATCCTCGTCTTCTCCTTCTTCAGCTCGGCCAGCGCCTGCTGCAGCATCTCCTCCTTGGCCTTCATCTCGGCCTCGACGGCTGCCTCCTGCCTCTTCCTCTCCTCCTCGGCCTCCTTGGCTTGTCTCCTGGCCATCTCTTCCTCCTTCCGCTTCTTCTCAAGCTCGGCTTGCTGCTGCTGCTGCTGCTGCTTCCCCGGCCAGGACGGCGCGGCCTTCTTTGTCTGCTCTTGAGCAGCTGATGGCCTGCTCTTGGCCTGCTCCTCATGCTGCTGAGGCTCAGCGTCGTGGCTGACGGCCTGGGCGGCGCCCTTCTTCGCCGACGTCCTCCTCGCCGGGCGCCTTCGGAAGCGCATCGAGCATACCTCCGAGCGCGATCGGTGGCCGCTCAGGCCACAGTCGTTGCACGTGGTGGGACAGTCCTCGATGAGGTGGATCCACGACTCGTGCACGTAGCACCTGTGGATGCAGCTGTGCTTGAACACGCCGTGGCCGGTCTCGCCGCACAGCTGGCAGAAGGGTCGCGTCTTGAACGGACACTCGGCCCACGAGTGCAGGTTCAGCTTGAGGTCGACGCAACGCGTGCTGCGGCACTTGTCCTCGCACTGGGTGGCCCGGTGGTACTCTGAGCTACACAGCTTGCACTTCAGCTCGACCGGCTTGGCGACCTGCTTGGCCGATCGCTGCTCCTCCTTCCTGGCGCCGGTGTTGGTCTTGGTGCTAGCCATGTTGTATGAGCGAGTTCTCTTGCTTGCCGGTGGTATATCTGACGTTGAATGAGTGTCTTTTCGATGCCCGGCAGACGTCCTCTTATCCTCCTCACCACTAACTCCACATCAGTGAACGGACACGAAATAAAGCCAGAACCGAACCGTTCTGGTTTGGGCAATTTTGCCAAATTGGAATTGCACAAGAACTGCGATGAAATTTTGTCCTGCAACACAAATTCCCAAATAACAACAGAATGCCACCCACCACAGATAAAGCTTTTTGCTTGATGGCCATGGGCGTACATGATGTTGAGGTGCTGAACAGATAGAGCAATTCCTGCAGGGCTACCATCGCCATTCCTCTTGCTAAGCTCCACGTAGAGAAGTGTGCAGAATGTGTGGGTCATTTCATTCACAGATCGTGGGTGACTGACTCACAGCTGTGGTAGTGACAACATCATATGCGTGCGTGGAGGCACACGTGTGTGCTGGCTATCACAGCTGGCCAAGGGCCTTGAACTTGCGGATCTGCTCCTCCATGGGCGTCTCGCGCGGGCGGTTGAGCGGGTCCCACACGTAGTGGTGGAAGAGGGCGTGCAGGAGGAAGAACACCACGGCTATGGCCACCAGGCGCGTGAGGAAGAAGATGAGCGCTCCTCGCTTGTCCACCTCGTACTCGTACTCGCCGTCCTCCTCCCCCTCCACCAAAGCTCCGTCCTCGTCCTTCTTCTTGGTCCCTTCTTGGTCATCTTTGGCTGATCCATCTCCCAACTTGTTCCGTCGTCTCACGATTTTCCATCTGCGCTTGATGAGCCAGTGATCTGGGGGCACCTCGATCCGCTCCACCTCGTCCTCATCTTCTTTCGTCTCTCCTCCTTCGTCACTTGCTGGCCGGAGCGCTGCCGTTTCTTCTTCCCGCTCGCCCTCTGCTCCCTGCAACCTTCGCTTTCTCATTTTATTTTTATTTTTATTTCGTTTTGTTTGGCATTTTGTTTTTTTTGTTCTTAAATTATTTTGATTGGGCGCCACATGACAAGTGTGAAGCTTGTGGCAGGGCCGCTCAGAGCTTCTGGATGCGGTCTTTGAACTTGAGGGTCTGCTCATCGGCAACCAGGTTCTAGTGCAGACACACAACAACGGCGTGATGGTGGTGATGGCAAGAAGGTGAGCAGTTAGTTGCGGGCGATCGGTGGATGAACGATTGCGCGCAATTGAGGCGTACCGAGCGGACGAAAAGCTCGAGGAGCTTGACACCGTTGGCCTTGTCGCCGACGCGGGCGCAGCAGCCGAGCATCGCATTGATGACCTTGAGATCGGGCTTGACGCGTGCCTCTGTGTGGTGGGCAGGAGAGGTCAGACTGGCCCTCAAGGGAGGAGCATGGAGTCCAGGCGCGCTAGTGTGAAGCGTAGTGCGCCGCACCTTCCATCTCCTGGAAGAGCTGGAACGCTCGCTGCGTGAGCGGATGATTGATGTCGTTTCGGTAGTTGTACTCCTCTTCCTTGTTGAAGTAGTTGTTGTTGAGGCAGTGCACGATCAGGCTCCGGTACGTGCGCAAGCCAGGCTTCAGTGACGTCTTTCCCGTCTGTAGGACACAACACGCAGCGCTAGAGTGTGAGTACTGAGCGAGCGAGCGAACACTTGCGGGTGATGAAGACGACAAACCTCTCGTTGCTCTTTCTCAGCCTCTTGCTGCATTTCCCTGTAGAGGGCCAGGGCTCGCTTGATGCTCGCTCGCTTGCAGGCGAGCTCGATCATGGCGTCGTAGATGTCCTTGGTTCGCTGGATGTTGTGTTGCGGCATCTTGTGGAACAGCGTCCACGCTTGCCTGTACATCCAGTCTCCCTTCTCCTCGCTCTGCTTGGCCACCGCCATTTTCTCCCCCTTTGTCGCTTCTCCACCGCTGGTGTGGTCGCCGGTTTCGAGCGACTCGATCCATCCGCGCTCCTCGTCGCTTTCGCTCTCTGTGGTCTTGCGCGGAGGCGGGGTGTAGGCGTTGGCGATGGCCTTGACCGTGGCCGAGTAGATTTCCGCCTCTCTGGGCTGTACGAATTGGCCGTGCTTGGCCATGAACGTCTCCAGAGCTTGCATGTCTCTGTTCTTCTCGCAACCGCGCACAAACTTGAGCGCTAGCAGCTTTGCCACGCCCTCCACCTCCTCTTGACTGGTCCACGCTTCATCGTCTCCCTTGGGCCGTTTTTGTCTCATCTGCTCACTCTACAGGGTCAGCACACACGCATCACACGCACACGCATCACACGCATGCACAGAGGAGGCAGCACCGTCTCCTGTTTGAACAGGTCGAATACGTGCAGGCCTCTTGTGGCATTGTCTCGCTTCAGACACAGGCTCATGAGCTTGAAGAAGGTGGCATAGTCCGGATCGATGGAGCGCACATTCCGCATGTCGTCCAAAAGCGCAAACGCCTTGTCCACGTATTGCGTGTTGGTCTCATGCAGCTTTTGCTTCTCCATCTCGCTCATCGCTCGCTCCGCGCGTTCTCTTTGCTTTCGCTCTTCCTCCTCGCGCTCCTCGCGCTCCCTCTCCTCGGTCTCTCGCTGCAACTGCTCGTCCTCCTTTTTCCTCATCTCCTGGCGTCGTCGCTCAGCCTCTCGCTCCTCAAACAGCATCATCTGGTCGTGATCACCCGATTCTTCCCACTCATCCACCCACTCCTTGTCCCACTCCTCCTCCCGCTCGTCTCTGCTGATGGCGCTGGCCATCCACAGGTCGTTGATCTGGTAGTCATCCTCCTCCTTCCACTTGCCGGCGAGAATGTCGAATACTTTGCCGTAGATGGCAGCATCGAGCGCGACGTCGGGATGGTTGGTCTTGACGTCCTCAAAGACCGCCAACGCCCGCTCCTCGTCTTCTTTTCGCCCATACGCTCCTGTAGACGATCGTGCAGTCAGTTTGCGTCACACGACGTGAGGGCGGGGAATCAGAAGGGGCAAAGCGGAAGGCACCGTACCTATAAGATGTCCGTAGGCCTTCGCGTCTGGTTCGACCTGCACCCGCTTCATCTCCTTGATCAGGTTCTGTATACGCTTAACATCGCCAGCTGCCTCGAAACCTGGCCAGGTAGTGTCAATCAACGACTGTTAGAAGGACGCACACGCACACGTACACGCACGCAAGGCGTGAGGGTACGTACCACGCAGCATCAGATCGTAGCTACGCCTATCGTGCGTAAGTTTGCCCGCCTCGATGTCACGAAAGAGTATGTTGGCCGTCTTCATGTCAAGCTGTGATCCGAACACGTTTGTCGGTGAGTGTCTCGTATGAGTTCCAGTCGGGTTGGAGTTGGGTCGGAGAGTACGTACGTGACGCACGCAGACAGCAATGAGATTGTTGATAACCTCCAGGTCCGGTCGTATGGGTGGGCTCTCGAGCTTCATCGCGTCTAGCAGCTGGAGGGCCTTCTTCACTTCCTCCTTCCCGCTGCTGGCGCCGCGCTTATCCTTCTTCTTGTCGAAATCCAAGATGCGGTGGGCAAACGTGCGCGCGTTGGGCTTGACGTTGAAGGTACGCTTGAAGTGCGCCACGATGTCATCCACATCCTGCGCGCGCCCGTCCTTCACGATCGCAAGGACGAGGCAGTTAAGCGACTCGGTATCGGGCTTGATCAAGTTGTTTCGCATCCGGGCGAACACGCTGAAGCAGTCCTCGCGCAGACTCATCTCCGCCAGCGCGGCCATGACGGCGTTGTAATGGCCCACCTCGCCGGCGGTGAGCCGCTGCAGCAGCAGGCGCATGCGCGAGATGATCCGAGGCTCGAGGAACACCGAGCGGTGCTTCTCCATGTACTGTACCACCCGAGCCATGTGCCTCGGAAGCACGTACTTCTTGCGGCTCAGCTCGTTGATGGTCTGCTTCAGCTCGATGTGCCTCATGGGCAGGTTGTGCTGCGGCTGCTGCGCGTGTTCCTTGGTAGACGATGAAGCGGAGGAGGCACGACCCCTGCCGCCGCTGTCGTGCATGCCAGCCGACGCGCGAGCGCTCGTGCTTGCTGCACAGAGGTCAGATCACAGAGATGCACGAAGAGGCCACTGACACGATCAAGAGGAGGGCAGGGTGGGGACACCTTGCCGGAGGAAGCAAGAGCGGAGAGGAAGCAGTTGTTGGGCCGGTCGCCGAGAGGACGTCATCACGACGGCGTGTGACCTGATCCGAAGAGAGCTGGAGCGGCATGCGGCCAAGGGGAGCTGGCAAGCTGCATGCGCACACAATGCAACAGCGCAACGAGGAGGGCGCACAGCGCCACTGCGTGGTTAGATCGCAGCAGGAGGATTGAGAGATTAAATGAAACTAAAATTTACACTGTGGGCGTGCGGTACCTTCCCTGCTCGAGCCGTGGCATGCGTGGGTGGACAAGCGACGGCCCGACAGATGCCGCTGTGGCCCGGACCCGCTCAGCTGCCGCCACATCAGGTTCGAGGAAGTCGAAAAGAAAATAAATAGTAAATAAGATAAATAAAAACAGAAAAAATAAAACAACTCCTGATACGATCGGTTGGCGAGCGGCATGCGGCAAGGGTACCGGTACGTATATGACGTGCAAGGGGAGTACAGACTGTCGCGCTCTGTGGCCAGCAGTCCATCGAAATCGCTGACACAAAATTTGGATTGATGAAAATCGCGATCTTGGATTTGCAGATCCGGCGTGTGCGCTTTGGCATTGAGCAGGCACTCGAAGATCAGCACCAGCCGACTCCCCGCCCTTCTGCGACAGTACAACCATGGTACTACCATCTCCCCCCCCCC
>CDFA01015187.1:0-46403 GCA_000826305.1 Acanthamoeba healyi
CCCCCAACCAACCAGTTCTAGCACCTGATCGCATTCCTCGCTCATCGACATGGTGCGTGGTTGTGTGCGACATGCGTGACAAATCAGGTGCTGACGTTCGGGCTGGGCTCGAACGACAAGTGTCCAGTGGACGAGGAGGTGAGCGATGAGATCGTGCTCACCAACCATGGACCCACGCGCCGCTTCACCTTCTTCGTGCCCACCGAGAACGACAAGTTCGCTTGCCGGCTGCATCCGGGCAGCGGAGTGATCAAGTCGGGCCGGAGCGTGACGGTGCACGTGCACGTGACGCTGTTGATGACGACCAACATCGAGAGGAAGATCAAGTTCGACGTGGAGGGTCTCGGGTCGCACTTGATCACGATCAAGCTGGTGGGCGAGCTGTCGACGAAGCTCGATCCCGACGACATCATCACCTCCAATCCGCCCATCGGTACCCCCCCCCCTCTCTTCTCCTACCCCTACCCCTTTCCCAGTCTCTTCTTGGTGTTGGGTGCCACAAGGACACAAGTACGATGATCTCACTCGCACGTGGGATGAAACGCAACGCAATGGAATGGCGAACAGGGCAAGGATCGTTCGGAACGGTGTACAAGGCCAACTACCGCGGACAGGAGGTGGCAGCCAAGGTGCTCAACTCACAGATGGACAGGCGCCAACTGGCCGAGTTCCAAAAGTTCGTCCCCTCCTCCCCTCGACCCCGTTCGTCGTGAGATGGTGGTGGTGGATTGCAGTGCAGTGCAACGTGGCAAGAAGAAAGCTAACGGCACATGGCACACCACTGATGGGTGGGGTGTACATGAATGACAACGCAGGGAGGTGGACATCATGACGAGGCTGCGGTGTCCCTACGTGCTCAACTTCGTGGGTGCATCGTTCGTGCCCGGCAAGACGTGTCTCGTGACCGAGATCTGCTCCAACGGCTCAGTGTCGGACGTCATCTTCTCGGACAAGAACTTCAACTACCTGCTGATGCTCAAGGTGGCGCTGGACATGGCCAAGGCCATCTCGTTCCTCCACACGTACGCTCTCCCTCGCTCTTCTCTTTATGTCCGAGATCGCTCTTACGAATGGTTCGTGTGCACACAAACGACAACAGGAACGGAGTGCTGCACAGAGATATCAAGCCGGACAATTTCCTCATCATCTCGCTGTCAGCGAAGGCTCCCGTGTCGTGCAAGATCGCCGACTTTGGCACCTCCAGGTATTCCCTCCCCTACTTCCCTACTTCCTCCTGGCTGCTACGCGCTGACACAGGGTTGATGTGGGCGGGTGCAGGTCGATCACACAGGCACAGGAGGCGTTCAACCACACGGCAGCGCTGGGCACGCCGATCTACATGGCGCCAGAGATTCTCGAGCACAAGCCCTACTCGGCCAAGATCGACGTGTACTCGTTCGGCATCATGCTGTGGGTGATGTACACGCGGCGCGAGCCCTACACCGAGCTCAAGCGCCAGTGGGACATCCCGAAATTCGTCATGAAGGGCAACCGTCCGCCCGTCCCCGACCACTGCCCCGACTCGTTCAGCAGCCTCATCAGCCAGTGCTGGGCTCACGACCCCGAAGACAGGTACGCTGCTGCTCCGATCTGCCCTGACGCGTAGACTCTAGACACTCATCAACCAACCATCGTTGCATGACAGGTTGACCATGGCCGAAGTGGTGACTTTGCTCGAGAAGCTGTTCGAGGAGGAGAAGTCGCTCAAGGGCCAGCGCGATGACACCGAGCGCGGCGGCAGGAAGGCCAAGCCGTCCGATCGCGCCCAGACCGCTCGTGGTTTCGATGAAGAGGAGGCGGAACAGGAGCGTCTCGGCGCGCGTACCTGGGAGGGCGGCAGGAAGGGTCTCGTTGACGAAGACGAAACCGATGCCAAGAAGGTGAGCGCTCTCTTCTCTCGCTCCCGTTTCTTTACGCAGTTTCACTCAGTGCTGTGTGCGTCGTTGTTCAGATCGACTTTAGCTCCGATTCGGACTCGGACTCAGGCAAGGGCAAGCACAAGAAGAAGGACAAGCGCAACCTCACCGGCGGCATCTAGAGATCCTGACCTCTCCAGATCCTGCCCTCTCCCCCAATGCTCGTGTACAACAGACTCTCCGCGGTCTCCGATCCGCGGACTTAAGTTTCAAGAAAATCATGAATGTTAAGGAAAAGGAAAAGGAAAAGATGTCATTAATTCGGTACGCAAGGCAGTGTAGGCGGTCACCCACCAGCGAGCGCTTCACTCACCACCAGCCCAACTTCGATTTGCGAGGGCTCTGTCTCGTGGGCGAAGATCGGCCCGAAATCGAAACCAGATTCAGCTGAAGATGTCGTCAACTGTGGCTCCATTCATCTCAGAGGCGTCGTGGGGGCCGGTGTTGGTCGCGGCTGCGCGTGCCGGCGGACGCGCGCTGGTGGTCGGATGCGGCGGCCACGCCCTGTTCCGCTTCGTCGCGTACCACCTCGTGCCCCTCGTGCTCCGCCATCTTCGACGTCGTCGTCGTGCTGGTCGTCGTCCTCAAATGACGCCGCCGCTGCTGCCACCCCAAGCCGACGCGGAAGCCAAGGAAAAGGAGGAGACAGACGGGCCAGTGGTAACGCCACGGCGTGCGGGCGACACTGATGAAGACGAAGAAGAAGGGAAGGCCATGGCACGTGACGATGCGGCTGGGAGCAATCGCTGCGGCTCCTCGCGACTGGCGTGGCTGTGGGACGGCGCACAGAACCGCGAGTCCCTGCGGCTGGGCACCTTCCTCGCCTCCAGTACGTCATGTCAACGCCCAACCACGCGCACTAGCACTCTCACTCTCCTGTCCCCATTAGCCTAATCGTGAGTGCGTGCCATCGTTGTGTGCGGCGTGTGCGCACGCAGTGACGGGCGGCTTTCGTGTGGTGGAATACGCGCTGCAGCGATTACGTGGCGTCGATGATGGCTGGAACTCGTTCCTGGCTGGCACAACCGCAGGTTCGCGAAAGCCTTGATCAGCTTCTCGCACGCGTACGCGCGCGTATGGATGATCTTACACGTGTGCGGATGGGTGTGCACAGGATTGTCGATCGCCATAGACACCAAGTCGCGCCAGAAGGCGGTCTCGCTCTACGTCTTCTTCAAGTGCGTACCGCTCGTCCCTTTGTGCTGTGACACCACCGCGATGAGTGCGCTCATCGCATGCACACGCAGGGCATGCGGGATGGTGTGGAGCTCGCTCACCACGCGAGGACTGCTTCCTTGCGGCGGTACGATCCTCTGGACCTTCTCCGAGAACTCACTCTCTGGACTCTTGCGTGAGAGTCGTGGCTGACCACACCGCCGCCCTCGCTCCCCCACCAGATGGTCGGTGGAACCTGGCGCAGCACGGCATCTGGTGTTTGCTCTGTGGCGTCATGATGTACTGCTTCTTCTGCGAAGGCGAGGTGCGACACGTCCTCAAGACTTCCACAAACGTTTGACTCATGCGTGTCGTGCGTAGCTGTTGGACAGCTTCGTCTACCGCCTCCTGTTCAGCTGCACATCTCCGCTCGATCAGTACGCCATGAGCTACGTACGCAAGCACGCACTAGGCCTGGTACGTGTGTCGGTCGTGCCGCGGAGATCCCTCGCCACTCACCACTCTGTGGGCTTGGCGTGCAGTCGGGCGAGGACCCAGAGGCCAAGGCGCAGGAGAGGCGGGACTACGCCAGCGGAAAGCTGCGAGCCGTGCCTCCGCCCGTCGTCGTCAAGCGACGGGAACACTTTGCGCTCATGCGTCGCTCTGCTGCTGACGGGCTTCGACGCACGAGCGCAAGGCCCGGCGAACGGGTCGAGTGATCGTCTCAATGCTATCAACGCTCTCGCGTGCGCGTGCTATTGAGGACTCCATCAAGCCCACATGAGCGAGAGATAGAGGAGGCCACACGCTCACTCGGTGGAGGCGGGCTCACTGAGGGCCGGCGAGGAGCGGATCGAGGAGCTCACGCCACTGCTCAAGAGTCCAACCGGACGAGGCCTGTCCCACGACGAGGCCGTTCACGAGGAACGTGGGCGACGAGTGGATGCCGTTCTGGCGGCCGTACTGCACAATAGGAACATCATCATCGCCCATCACCATCAGCAACAATAAGACACGCGCGGAGCGACGCGTTCGGAGCTAAAGCAAAGATGAAGAAGGAGGTCTCTACCTTTTGCTCCCACTTGATGAGCTGCACGACGTCGTTGCTGGCCAGGTTCTTGCGGAACTGCTCCTCATCAATACCCACCGACTACGCATGCACGCAGTGAGTCATCCTCTCTCGCCCGTTTCAGCTTGCCCCTCGCAGGCTAGTTCGGTCCTATGTACCTTGGCGTAGGTGGCCATGAGGTCGTAGAACTCGACCTTGCTCACCTTCTCCACCTTCTCATCACGGACTGGACGCGCACCATCACGATGTGAGCGGCAGTGCGTGCGCGCGTGCGCGAGATGAGGCTGAGGGTACATTCGTCCTGCTTGTCGTAGAGCAGGTCGGCGAGCTTCCAGAAGAGGGACTTGTCGTCGCAGAGTGAGGCGGCGAGCAGGGCCGAGTGCAGCCAGGTGGCCTGCGGGTGCCACGGCTGTATCCAGTTGATGAACACCAGGTCGAGCTTGTCCTTGCCGTAGTGCGCCACCACCTCCTTCAGCTTTGCGTACGCCTTCTTCGAGAAGGGGCACTGTGTGTGCACCACCGCCAGCAGAGCGCTCATAAGCGAGGGGGACGAGGGAGTGGTAGGAGAGGAGGGGGGGGGGCGTACGTGGAGGTCGAGGAAGACCTCGAGGGTGGCCCCCTTGGCAGGGTTGAACGCAGCGTCGTAGCTGTAGTGGTGCCCTGCAGCAAGAAGATTTGTGAAATGTGTTGAGATTAAATAAAAATCAGAGATCTGGTTCAAATCTAGAGGCTGCTCAGCGCAAGCCAAGCATAGGTGATGGCGCAAGATCAGAGAGAGAGAGAGATAGCATGGGTACCGATGTAGCGCGGAGGGAGAGCCATTGGGGGAAGAACACTTGAGCGTGAAAGTATTACCTTTNGGGGGGGGGTTAGGCACCCAAGTGTCTTGCAAGTTCCATCGCCAGGTAGACGTGGCATGCTAGCCTGTGTCATTGATGTCATTGCCTGTGGCCCCTATGGTTGACAGAACTAAAGGCGGCACTTCATAGAAATTAACTACCCTTGGATGACCTCGACCACATGCAGCAGGACGCAAGAGAGCATAAGGGAGACATGATGATGGGAGAGCCAGAGGACGTGAGGAGAGGAGGAGCAAAAAGGATACAGCACGGTGGATTCCCGGGTGGTCGCCCACCCCAGTACTAACACCGCCTGGGGCAGCTTAACTTCGCTGTTCGGATGGGAAGCGGTGCTTTCTGCGCAGTATGGCCGTATCCATCAGCCAACACCATGGTGTTGATCATCAAGCGTGACCATCATTGGTTGCAACTTGGTTCCCTTCTGGCGCCTTGCTTTGCCGGAGATGAAGTGCCACCCATATTATACGCCATTCGCCCATTGGTCGATAACTTGGATTGCATCACAGTGGTGCACACGGCAAGAGAGAGCCCCAGCATCAGCTCAAGCCAAACACAAACACCAAGGAGAAGGGACATGAAGCCCTTCCAGTTTTGTTTTGTGCTGAGTATTGTAGCTTTCCTTGTGTCTGTCCCGCCACATGCAAGAGGTACACTCAGCGTGTGTCTTGTTGGCGGTTCAGCTCTTGAAACGAGGGGTTGGGGGAACTAACGTGAGGCCCACCACCGCAGCATACACTGTTTGTGCGTCAGGGTGTGACTACGCAACCTTGAACGATGCTCTGGCGGCGCCCAACAACCAATCCATCGTCATCTTCGAGGGAGAGTACAACTGGGGGCCCAGCGTCATCACTAACGACGACACAGTGTTGCAGTTCGTCACCGTTCTCTCTCCTCTTCCACAACCCACATGACTGGGTGGAACCGACACCTGACTCGCTGTGCTTCAGTGTCCGCGGCTTGGTTGAGGTATTCGTCACAGGCGGCTCAACCCTTTGGCTCACCATTCAGAACGTGTCGGTCACCCTGTACGAGGACCAACTCAAGGTGCACGGAGGTAAGGGGACCTCTCTCAGTTCTGATGATGATGGCCACAGCGCGCAACCACCGACCTGTTTCTCTACGTCCAAACGATCGTCGTCTTGTGCTGTTCTGCAGGCATAGAGATCGTTGGAACTTCTGGGAAGCTCGAGTACTACGCTGCCCTCCTCGGCCTCATTCTGCCGGCCGGACAGACCGGTGCGTCTTCCGTCATGACCTTACGCAACCCTTCGAGTGCTGACCGTGTTGCGAACGTAGGAGTTAGAGTGTCACAAGGTGCACGCCTGATGTCAGAGGGTCTGGTCAACGTTGAGACAGTGGGAGCAAAGGCCGGCTCTCCCACTGCAGCTGCTATCTGGCTCGATGCCGGGGCCAGCTGGCTTCAGCTCCTGCCCGTGACGATATCCAACGCAATGATTGGTATAACAACCACCTACACCTTTCCTCTGTGCCAGTGCTGACGAGCACGCCATAGGAGTGTACATGCCCCAGGCCAACGCAAAGTGGGAGCAGTACGCAGACGCCAACATCACCACTTCCATCAACGGCTCATACGGTTGGATACTCTCTCTCTCTCTCTCTCTCACCTTCTCTTAAGTTTCCCTCCTCGCACTCACCACCATCACGCGTTTTCATATAGGAGTTCTGGTGTCGGGCAGATCAGTATGGACTCAATTTGATGTAGTAAGCTTGACCTGCATCACCTGTCGAGCGGGTACCTCGCATCCTGTGATCCTCCCCATGGCAGATGATGGCAACTAACTTCACGACATAACCACGCGATGCACTGTTCGAGCAGCAGTCCAGGTGAGCTCTGGAGGAAACTGGACGCAGTACCAAGTGCAAGCGATGATCTGGGCGACATCAGCACAAGAAGCAGGTGAGACATGCAGCCCTGTCACGTGCCATGCAATGCAGCGCTCTCTAACCGCCGCGATCTGTTAGCTGTGGTTTTGATAGGGAGTAACACTCGCTGGCTCATGTATGGCAGCACCACCATAGACTGGACAGGATCGTCTTGCGGTGTGTAAAGCTTTACAGGGTTGACTGTTGCCACTTTACTTCTATTGGGGCTGATCCTTTCTCTTCTCCTGTCGTTCGTCCAGCCGTCTCCTTCCAGCAGTCGCCCATCTGGGACATCATTGGGGTTCTGAATCTGACGCCCAACGCGAGCGCGGTCTGCGGCCAGACCTACGAGACTGTGTCGAACGTGTCAACCGTCAACCCTATCGTCCTTCAGTTCTACGCTGCCGATCCTGTAGTCAACCTCGTGCCCAAGGGTTCCTTACCTCTCGTTAGGCCCATGGTCACATTTTTTAAGTCCGAGACTAGCAACACCTGTGTGCGTTTGTAGCTCGCGCAAACGACACCGCGCAGGACCAGCAACTGCTGGAGCAAGAGCGAGTCGTAGTGGGCATGGTCAAGTTGGTCACCGAGATAGGACCTGGTGGGGAGGTCCTGCAACAGGCCGCCATAGCTGCAGGTCCGTCACAGACACACATGATACGCGTAGTTAGACGCCATCGAACTAACCTGGCTGCCTCCTTTGACACAACACAGGCAAGTGGAAGGACGTCGAGGACTCACTCTACGGAGCGAGCCAGTCGTTTGTCTTCTCGGCGTCGCTTCACCTTGTCAACTCATCCGGTGCTGGTGCAGGCCAGCTCGGGCTCCAGTTCTTCCTCTTTGATCGGACGACCAACATCTCGTTCGGCGGCGCCAACAACACCAGCGGCGAGCCCGTGTCGCTGCCGCTGGCCATCACCCCCGACCTGGCCAAGATGTCGCTCGCCGTGACCGACTGGCCATGGCTCTCACCCGCCAACTCGCTCGTCGTGCGGTTGAATATCGAGCCGAGCTTCGAATCCTTCAAGAGGCTCAACGACACGCCGCAGGCCGGGGTGACCACGTTCGAGCTCGCCGGCCAGGGCCTCGTGACGACCACCATCCGGCTGGTGGACGTGGTAGAGATCGATGGCGTGGCGCTGGCCAACTCCTCCGCGCGTGTGTCGTTCGACATCGACGTGCGCCAGTCACAGCTCGTGTTGAAGTTTGGGTACTTCAACTCGACTCTCCTCTACGATCCAGGTACGCTGTTGCTGCACCTCTCATGCCGACCGCTCTGACCGCACTCGAGCGGCAAGTCAGCAGCCTCACGACAAGAGAGTCACGTAAATGTCGTGCGTGATAGACTTTGGTCTTATTCTAGGGAAGAAGAACGACGCGGGGACGATCAGCGACGACAACACCGCCCTCATCGTGGCCGTCGCCGTGGCAGTGCCGGTCGCGTTGGGCCTTGCGCTGGTGATAGTGGTCGTGGGTGTGGTGTTGACCAGGATCGCCCGCAGGCGGCGTCGACTTGCCTTTGCCGCCAGGCTCCGGCTAGCGAAAGACGAGCCTCTCTGAAGTGGGTGTTGGTTGTTTTTCTGATCAGAATGTAACACTTAGCATCTCATCCGTCGAACTGGATGTAGGAGGAAGCCAGCTTGTCCTTGCCCTTGGTCTTGATCTTCGACCCCTTGCCGCTCTTGAGGTTGTCATCTTCGCTCTCGGCCAGCGCGCCCTCGCCGAGGTAGTGCTCGCGGATGTCCTGTCGGCTGGCGGCCCACGTGTAGCTCTTCTTCTCCTTCTGGGGCTCGTCGCTCTCGCGGCTCTTCTTCGTCATCTCTCTGATCGTGACACCGGCAGCCTCCCCTGGCAACCCGTCCTCGTCCTGATCCTCTTCTGACGCATCGCTTGGCAGTTCCACTGACGCATCAGCTTCGCCGCCAGCACCAACAACGCCCTCCTCATAGGGACGGGCGGTTTGTACGGCACCAAGCCTCGTAGCCGCGCGACCACGTTGCTTGGTCTGTTGGGGCGTCTTGTGCGCGCCCTTGAGGCTACGTTCGGCGTCCAGCAAGGCCTCCAGCGTGTCAGCGACTTGTGCCATGTCCGGCCTCTCCATCGGTCGGTGCGCCCAACACTTGGTCATCAGCTCGCCGAACGCCTGTACATCGTAACGACGATGCAATAGTGGAGCGTTAGCTAGACTCACTCGAGGATCTCCAGAGGCGAAGAAGAGCGCGTACGCGTGGGCAGTGTGAGGGGACGGCAGGACGACCGCCCTTGAGGACGAACGGGGGAATGTCCCACACGCGATCGATCTCAGTGTAGGGCTCCCTCCGCGTGTAGAGCACCCACAGCATGATGCCGAACGAGTACACGTCGACCTTTGCCGAATAGGGTTGTCGCTCCAAGATCTCCGGCGCCATGTAGACGGGCGTACCCAACGCCGCCGTATGATTGTAGGCTTCCTGCGCCTGTGTGATGGACCTGTACGGCCGCCAGTCCCATTAAGCAACAATGTGGGGCAAGCTCAAGGACACGGTGGCGTGGTCGTACCTGGAGGTGCCGAAGTCGGCGATCTTGCATGATACGGGAGCCTTGGACGACATAGAGATGACCAAGAAATTGTCAGGCTTGATGTCTCGGTGCAGCACACCATTCCTGTGTTCGTGATGGTTTGGTTGGTTAGTGGTGGGAGAGATCAGCTGCATTAGAGACCGCTGGTCGATCGCGTCAAGGTGTAGGGAGCGTACGTGTGGAGGAAACTTAGAGCCTTGGCCATGTCCAGCGCAAACTTGAGCATCACCAGATAGTTGAACGGACGGTCGGACAGAACGACATCCGCAACGCTGCCTGTGATGACAAGACAGAAGAAACGTGAGCGAGGCTGTTCCATCGAACAAGCAAGAGCGGAGTTGGTACCATTGGAGCAAAGCTCGGTGACAAGACAGGCCTTGTAGGGCACAACCGAAGCGCCGATGAAGTGCAGCACATACGGACAGCGCAAGCGCATCATCAGATCCACCTCCCTGTGCGCATGCACGGCACAGGAGTAAGCACGGTGCTGCAGCAAACGACGCGATGCTTTGCCAAAGCGTTGAGCGATACTTTTGGAACTCCTCCATCTCGCGCGGGTCCTCCTGAGAGTTGATGATCTTTGCCGCCACTTCCTGTCCCCGGTAGGTGGCCCTGTACACGGTCCCGAACGATCCGCGACCTGATGGTACCAAGGTTTGTTGGGAGAGCGGTTGTTAACGCGTCACTTCAAGGCCATGTTTGAAGTACGACGTACCGATGGCGGGAGGCTTGGTGATGATGTCATCCGGGTCGAGCTTGTGTGATAGCTCGCCCACGAGCCTGATGGTGAACAAATGCATGCCGAGCCCTTCGACATCGAACTTAATCTTACGTTCGATGTTGGTCGTCATCCGCAACGACACGTACACGTGCACCGACACGCTCTTGCCCTATGGTAACACACAATCAGCAAACGTTAGCGCCTGTCCTGTTGGTTCGCTCGCCTCGCATGACGAAGTGGGGTAGGCAAGGAACCGTTTTGATGACGCCAGTGCCCGGGTGGAGACGGCAGCTGAACTTCTCGTTCTCAGCCGGCACGAAGAAGGTGAACTTGCGCGTGGGGCCTACCGAAGGAGAGTCAGACTTAACTGAAACGCTTTTGGTTGTGGGGCGTGGGGGTCTGAGCACCATAGTTGGTGAGCGTGAGGACGTCGTGCAATTCGTGGTCCACCGGCGACCTGTCGTTGGGTCCGAGCCCAAAGGTGAGCACTTTAGGCTCGAACGTGATGTGAGCCGTTTCCAATTCGTTCAAAGATATCTCTCTCGACACCCTCCTACCACACGACACAGCCAAAGTGAGTCGAATGTGCATTGCGAGAGATAGCTAGACATCCGCGCATGTGTGGCTGTATATCGTACGATCCGGCGTAGGAAGTTGAAGAGGAGGAGCTCATGTCGCTCATTTCCATGGCCTCCTCCGTCTCATCCTCAGACCACTGCTGGGCGAGGAGGAGCTGCTGCTCCTTCTTCTTTCGTCGAGCCAGACAGAACAGAACGACAGCGAGGACGATTAAGCACGCGAGCATCAGCAGTAAGAGTCCTCCTACGGTGCCGACCACGCTAGCCACAACGACAGCTAACAAGACCACAACGAAACAGTACATGAGGTTTGAATCAAAAGGGTGACGATGCTAAGGGTCGTACAAGTCTCGGAATCATCTGTCACACACAGACCCTTGGCTGTGTACGTGCCGCTCGTACATTCTAGAGAAAGAGAGAGGTAAGAGAGCAAGGAACAGGGGCTTGCGGTGAAGCTGCAGACTCGTTGAGGGTACCAGCTCCGAGGATGTCGATTCTGGAGAGGGAAGAGCGCGTTGGCCCATGGTAGACAAGCTCATTTTCGGTGGGATTGAATGCAAAGATCACCTGCGGCCCAGCATGAGCCAGAATGAGCGGGAAGCAGACTCATGATTTATGCTGTTGGCGCGGTACCTTGACCAAACCAGGATCGATGGTGTGATCATAAGGGTCAGTGGAATCGATTCGGCGAGTGAAGCGGCAGGTCGTTACACCGTCCACATGCTCGCCTGAGACGCTGAACACGTCTTGTCTGCCACCCAGCTCAATATCACTGTTTCCGAAATCAAAAGTTATTTGGAGTTTGAGCGTCAAAACACACACACTCACACTACAGTACGTTTTCGGAGGGCCAACGTCGAGTGCAAACATGTCCGTGACGATGTAAGTGCCGTTCTCAAGTCTAACGCGTTCCAAGGACAAAAAGATTTGAGTGATCTCACCGCTGAGCGTAATAAGAAGAGCACACAAGAGACGAGTACCGGCGGCACATATGAATGTCGGCGTTCTTCATGGTGTTGGGGTCAGCCTTAAACCCTATCCCCACCCAACCCGAGTTGCGGCACTACGAGCCAGGTGTTGGCGATGATGTGTGAGATGCGACGGGCAGATATGGGGGTGGTGTGTTCGTGTGTTACCTGGATCATAATGTGGAGCTGGTTGCTGGCCTTATCGGAGGTCCACGAGAAGCGATAGGCAGGTGAGAGGTCCACGAATTGCCTGTACTCGCCCGCGTACGGGAAGAAATGATAATCAACACCTGCGCACATACGCGAAAGATGATGGCGTGAGCGTATGTGATCACAACAAGGGTTGTCACCACAAGGGGAGAAGAGCGTCTCGCACCAATTTGCGCCAGATAGCGAGACTGAAGCCAGAACGTTTCGCCAGCAAAGGAAGCCCATGGCTTGACTCCGGTGTTGCGCGCGATAATGTCCATCAGCGTCTGTCGTGTGCGAGAGAGTAGTAAGATCAATAATATGCCTACATTAGAAACACATAGCACACGATGACGTACGGTGTTGTAGATAATGGCTAGTTCGTTGGGAGTAAACATTCCCGGCCGCTCGTACCAGAACCGATCGCCATCGCGCATGCGCTCCAGCTGAACTCGTGTGGTTAGCGAGCTGAAGGAATTAAAGACGGGACAGAGGAGAGAAAGACAAGTACCTGACGGATGATCGACGTCTGAAACAGAGGTCCGAGATTGGAGTAGGCGACCTTCTCTTCGAGCAGCCCACCAACATACGGGTCCATTTCCTCAGGCCCTGCATACAATTCCTCCAGAATGGCCTGCATGGGGGGTTGAGTGTAAGCAGCCACGCGTGTCTGGTTTGCTCATGTCCGTACGTACCCTGATCTCGGTGTCGTTGGTAAACTCGGCAAAGGTGGCTGGTGGGCTGCTCGTGAGGTTGAGCGCCTGCACACAAGTACATGAGACACGGATACATCGGAGCGTGCACCGGGAGGAAAGTCGTCTTCACATTACCCTGAGGCAGTCGTTGTAGCCCGGAAGACCGTGATCGCGTCCGCGTTGAACGTTGGTTGCAGCTAGGTCGCCGCAGATCCCGACTGGCCACTGATTCTGGTTGTAGATCGGTGTGTTGAACAAGAAGTTCCGTCTGAAGCAATCGGCAAAAGTTGAGTTGTCACACAAGCTCTTGAACAATGCCAGTGTCAAAGAGCGTACATGTCAGAGACGAACGACTCGTCAACGGCGCCCTGGGGCTGCGTGAGAGAGCCACGGATGACGTAGTCATGCAGCTGGTTGTCCTCGGTCAAGGCTGGATCGCTGTTGTGTGAGTGTGTGTGTGTGTGTGTGGTGCCAGGCAAAGAAGTGAGTTGAAGCTCACCGAACACAATCGAATATACGAGACCGGGCAGACAGAAGACGTACTAGAACACTTCACGCAACAAAAGGTTGCCGAAACCGGCTTCCATGAAGTCCTCGTCGAGCAGTGGGATGACACTGTTTGCCTCGGAGTGGCCGTAGCGCAGGGCTGCCGCACAAAAGAAGTTGTCGACCGATGGATCGACGTCGGGATCGTAGCCTGCGAACCGAGGAAGGGCGTGTCAGCTTCACTAAGAGGGAGGCACAAGCGTGACGCCTTGATGAGCGTACGGCGCATTCAGTGCGGACCTTTGTAGGGCGACAGGTAAGTCCCCAGCTCAGCGGCCAACCATTCCCTAGTCGAAATCTTCTGCCAAAAGGCGATCAGCCTGCAGAAAGGCGGATGTCAGATTTAATCGTCGTTCTATCCTTGTTAAGCCATTGAGCAGTCCGCTGCTTCAGATCATAGTACCATTTGCGTGCCTGGATGAACAGTGCCTCCTCTGTCAATTGCGGATTGGCCACCCGCAGTTCAGCACACAGGCGGTTGTGCTCCAAGCCCAGAATCTGTTGATGATGAGTGATGAGATAAGGCTACAACGAGGGCGAAATGTTGGGCGATCGTGCGTACGTCCGTGAGAGCCACCATGTACGGTGTCTTGTTGGTGCGCTGGTCGCCGCGGATCTTCATAATGTCCACGTTAGGATTGACCTTGAATTTAAACTGTGTCGTGTGTGTGTGTGTGTGTGTGGTGTGTGTGTGTGTGTGTGTGTTGACAGTTAGCGTCATTATGATCCATCCACATCCCACTGGCAGCTCCACTCGATACCACTTCAGTGAAGTTTAGCCAGAACTGATTGTTGAGCTCGCAGCGCGGACCAGTGGCGGTCATCTCTCGCATCGGGAACCACAGCGTGAGGTTGTCCGTCGGGCTAGAAGTTGGCCGATTGATTAGAAAGGACGAACAAGACCGCGCAGCAGAAGACATAGCGCTGAGCGTACCCATAGAGAAACGAGGCATCAATGAAGGAGGTGGTGTCGTGTGTCTGTTCTCTCACAACCTGCCAATTGGGCGTGTCAGTCAGATTGCCCGCGAGGGACTCCCGAGAAACACGCGTGAGCGCTCATGTACGTTGGGTGCGGTGTTGCCCTCGAAAGGGTACGACCGTCGGAAGTAGCACATCTCGGTCCCAGACAGTGTTGGGTCGTAGAAGAGATCGCCCTGGGGTACTGGGATGTCCATGTTCTCGATGGGCGCAGGATAGGGCTGAGTGGCTGGAATGTACTGCGCCGCTTCACCTGCACAGGCGCGAAAGGTTAGCGTGGTAGTTCTCTCTGGTCTTCTGCCTGAACAAGACAGAGGAGCGCACTCACCTCGGATAGTGTTACAAAGATCGGTCACGAGCACTTGCCCATAGCTGGTCTGCAGTTGACTGGTCTGCCGTGTGTTGATTTCTGCCCGGCCACAAGCGAGAGACCGCATGACAGCGTAAGTGCCATGTGAGAAGCCAGTGCGTGCGTGCGTGCAGAGAAAGAGAGGGGGCTCGGAGATGGTGTAAAGAGAGCGTACGCGCACGCCGGGCAAACAGCTTGTTGCTGATGACGCGACCACTGGTCCCATTCCATCTGCGCAAGAGGTACAGTGAGATTACGTTGTTCACAAGCCATTGTGTTTGTGGGGAGGAGCAGGTCTAACCTTGCAGGCTGGCTCCAGCCGTCAGCATAGGCCGCGGGTAAGTCCACTGCATAAGTGAGGAGCCAGTCAAGTTGTGGGTCAGAGTAGTAATCTCTCGGCACTGCGGATAAGGATCAACGTACGGCGGGAGTAAGGTTGATAGGAGGCACCCCACTCGCTGTGGAGGAGATTGTTGCCCTGGCCGCTTACGCTTCGCGTGCACTCGGGCGTGCTCCCATATATGCACCCTAGCGGAGTACTAACGTCACCGGCTTGTCCCCGGGCTGTTTGGTAACACACCAACGCACGAACAACACAACAACAGCGACCGTGATGAGAGTGATGTTAAAAAACTCCGACGGCTGTAGTCGGGTGAGAGCGAAGCAAGGTCGGGCAATCGGGGCCGCAATGTGTGTGGGCGAAAACGAACTTGTGGATGCAGCGGAGAGGATGAGGGCCACCGCGAGGACGAAGAGAGGTAGATCTTGGCAAACAAACGAGCGCATGGTGTGCACACGTAGCAGTGTAGAAGCCGGCGCGGGAAGCGGTCAAGTGCGCAAGAGATCTGATGTGTTCGAAGGATCACGAAAGCGAAAGAGATAAGGACGCGTGTACTGCTGTACAGGGCTTGGTGGTGTAACTGTTGTGGCTTGACGGCGCAGTGGGAAGGAAAGAAACTGGAAGGCACTGCCCCCTCCGGAGACAAAAGAGTAAATGGCGGTCAAGAGTGCAGTGATTGCAGTTAGAGGAAACGGACACGGTGGTGGGCGGGAGCAGGGGAGGAAGGGAGATTGGTTGGCGAAGACCATACGGGTGGCACCTGGTGTCGGTTAATAGGCTACATAGCACGGAGTTAGATCAAAGCCAATAGGAACAACGTATGCTGGTGTAGGGAGTATCAAGGAGAGCAAAGGGCTGTCACCAACATGTCATCCTAGTACGGCACGGACACCGTACGGGACAAGGGAAGGGACGAGTACTCCGAGCAAGGCGGCAACAGCGCCCGGGCGTATATTGTGTGCATGTAGAGTGTGGAAAGATGATCAAGAGAAAGGTCGTTAGAGGCGAGCCACGTATGGAGGATCAGGAACTACTCCTTCTTGACGGTCAGCATGCCCTTTTTGCTGGCCTCGAAGTTGATGGGATTCTTGTTGAAGAATGGCCAGTCAAAGAGACACACCTGCAGGCCCGCGGGACCGAAAAGCGTGTGAGCGTGTCGTCTCTTCACATATGCCACTGCACGCGCAATTGAGGTTGCTGGCTGTACCGCAGAGGTCAACAGAGCACCAGCGCCCACAGTGTACACCGTCAGCTGAAGGTGCAATCAAAACGTTAGCGAACAGCTTTTCACGTTAGGAGCACGAATGTTGTGTGCGGTGGTGCGAGTGCGCGTGCGACTGGTGCGTGTGGTTGACGTGTGCGTGTGCGTGTGCGATGGTGAGCGCACTTGGAAGCTCTGAGTGAAGAAGCCAGCGGCAAAGGCAATAACCTGCAGGAAGTAGATGCGAATCATTACTGGAGCTCTGGTCTCTGGAGAAGGGAGGGGGGGGGNGGGGAGAGAGAGAGAGAGAGAGAGGGCAGACGCACGCCAAAGACGATGAGCATCCACTGGTAGATCTCCTCCGCGAGCGCCTGTCCCTTGAAGTCCTTTGGATCGAAGGGGGGGAGGAGGATCGTCAATTGGGGGCAAAATCATTTTGTGCATGCACCAAGCTGGCCACCTCGTAGTTCGCACTCAATTGAGGCTATCGTACCATGATGTTCAACGCGAGCTTCGATCCCTCTTCGCTAATTTGCTTTAGGTGTAAATTTAGGGCCTATTTGTTGCTTTTCTCTCCCTATTTCTTTCCTTCCCACTCTTTTCGATTAAAAATATCAAACAGCAGCCATGGAAGAACAAGGCGCGGCCTCAGACCCGGTGGTCACCACACGAGCTTTGCCGGTCTACCACATCGACCTCGACTTGTACCTCCTCTCCTTCCTCTACATATCATTTATTTTTTTTTGCATTTTTAAATTTAAAAACGCACTAATAAATTTCAGACCGCCAGAGGAGCGATGGCGGGTTGTTTGCCACGACTATCTGCACCTGTTCCCCAAGCTTGGGTACACTCCACACACATACACACACACGCACAACATATAGCTCCATCTCACAGTCTTCCCTTCGTTTGCACCAATGCAGGCAGTACGTAGATGACTCTGCGATAGAGGACTTTGGCGAGGTGCGTACGCTGTGTTGCTGGACGTCTATTGCGCTGTGGCTTCGGGCTAACACCGGCTCTGATGGCTCTCCTTCCAGACGGTGGGCAAGGGTCTGCTGAGTGTGGTGTCGTTGGCTCTGTCGTCCACCGGCAAGAGCGGGCTCCCGCTCGAGCTCCACCAAGAACTTGAGGGAATCGCGAGGTACACAGCAACTACTCCTTATGTACGCGGTGGTGATGTTCTGGTTACTGAGTCGTCACGCCTTTCGTTCGAGCAGGTACTCTGGTCTGTCGCTGGCCAAGCTGCTCCTGCTCAACATTGGCTACGATCTGCTGGCTCGCTGCACTTCTATCGTTTCGCAGACGACGGGTACAGGCTTGCACGCACGCGTGCAGAGAACGTTGACCATCACAAGCCGGCGTAGTCTGACATCAGCGCGCAGATGGTTGTCCGTTTCATCTGAGGACCATGGACTGGGGTGAAGAGGACTGCGTCCTGCGAGAGCTCACGTTCGACGCCATTTTCACAAGGGGAGGCATCAACCTGTTCCGAGCCACTACGCAAGCAGGTTATTATGCGCATTCACACATAACCCACTGCCTTTATCAGCTCATTCTTCTTACTACCTCCTATTAGGCTTTGTTGGTCTGTTCACTGGGATGCGTTACGTGAACGAACAAGATCACGGTACATTCACCGCAAATGAGGCGCTGTGCGTGTGCGTGTGCGTGTGCGTGTGCGTGTGCGTGTGCGTGTGCGTGTGCGTGTGCGTGTGTGCGGCTATCTAACTTGTACACTGGAATGTAGGAGGCTACAGCGTCTCCCTAAACTACCGGCAGGTGACGGCCTCCGCGGGCGCAGTGGCATGGAATGCATGGGGCCTGCTTACGCAAGCATGGCCTCTCGGTCCCATGCTGCGGTACAGTCTGCAGCACCATTCCTCTTATCGCGAGGCTCTAGACTTCTTTACATCAGCTCGAGTCGTGGCGCCTTGTTATCTAGTCGTAGCGGGTGTCGAGAGGTGCACGCTCCATCTTCGCAGAGACGAGGGTTGGTTGGACTTATAATGCAACCTGACATACTGGCGTCATCAACAACAGGAACGAGGGAGCGCTGATCACGCGAGACCGCGCCGGGGAAGTGCAGCGAAAGGAGCTTAGTGCAAGGTGAGCACACCCACGCCACAAAGATCGTGTGCGTCTTGGCTAACGTTCATATTATAATCGCTGCGTGAAGTTGTGGGCTGCTCGTGCAGACGAACCTTGACCATTGGCTTGATGCCGTAGATCCAGTGTGGGCTGGCGAGGACGCTCTCCTCTTGAGCTCCATGGAGCGACGGAACGCAGCGGTTGAATTGTACGCAACGCGATCTCTCTGTGGCTCACACTGCACCGCCGAAGTGTGACTGCTTGTTCTCACTGTGCTGGCAGGATGAACGAGCTCCTCGCAGGCTGGGCACAGGATGCTGGCAGCCAAGCATGCAGCGACGATGATGAAGGAGAGGACACATGTAATCAAGTGGGTGCCAAGGTGGTTGTTGCCGGTAGCGACGTCGACGTGACTTCGCAAGCGACCACAACACAGGGTGATGAGCGAGCGGAAGAGGCCAGACCACGAACGGTCGGCGAAGCAGAGCTGGAGGGATGGATGCGAGTGCTTACGACACCTCCAGTGCTGAACCCGGCCACGCTCTACACCACCATCATGTCCGCTTCGCTGACCGCCACCTCAACGAGCCCACAGTCGGACGCGACTTCATCGTCGAGTGGAGGTAACGAACGCGAAGCGCCCCTCACTTCTCCCGGTCTCTACCTAAGCTTGGGCGTGAGCGCGGCAGTATGTCGAGGTTCAACATATTGAGAGGAGTACACCCTGGTTCAATCACTGTGCGATGGTGTTTGTGCAAAGGGGAGGAGTGTATTCTTCAGCGTCGGTGTAGCGGGGAAGACCCACTATCTAGATGTCGGCGTGGCCGGCGGGGACCGGCGGGATGGTGGCGGCCGAGAGGGCAGCACGGATGCCATCAGCGTAGGACACGTGCACCTTGCTGAAGGCAGCGATCGTCTTCTCCTGAATGTCAGGGTTGGCGAGCTTGAGGAACTCAGCGATGTTGTTGAACAGGTGCGTTCGCTCAGCGTCGGACATGATCTTGGTGAACAGCTCACGAGCCTGAATTGGTGGGATACAACACACGGGGTTTGTGAGCGGGGACGAACATGCTCCTTGGAGACGAAGTGCTCAGATGCGTCTCGTACCTGGTCGTACTCTGAGTCGTTGCCAGCGTGACGAGAGCTGCTGACGCGGTCGATGACACCCGACACCGCAACGGGCTTCCAGTTGTACTTGGCATCTCCCTTCGGGCCTGTACACACATGGTATGGATGAGCGATTGCAATCAAGAGAGAGAGAGAGAGTCTCACACTCCCGGAGGCACATACCATTACGGCTGTTGGGGTAGATGGTGGGCTCTCCCTCGCCGTTGTAGTCGGTACGCATGAGGCCGTCCCGGCTCTGCGGGTGGTTGACCTTGCCGGCGAACGGGCAGTTGACAGGAATCTGGTGGAGGTTCACGCCCAGACGGTAGTACTGGGTGTCTCGGTAGAAGAAGCACCTGAACTGGAGCAGCGGGTCAGGTGAGGGCTCAATGCCGGGAACCATGGATCCTGTTGTCAAGAAGGAAAGGAGTGAGATGAGTTCGAGTGTTCACAGGATTGGAGTACACCAGCGCAGGAGAGCAAGAGACGAACCAGGAGAGAAGGCGGCCTGCTCCACGTCGCGGTGGTAGTTGTCGACGTTGCGGTTGAGGACCAAGCGACCGTACTCGTAGAGGGGGTAGTCATCGTGGGACCACACCTTGGTCACATCAAACGGATCATAGGGGCACGTCCTGCACAGGCGAAGAAGAAGACATGAGTGACGGAGGACCAGAGTCGAACTACTGCTTTGTGTGGTGTCGCATACGTGGTCTGCTCGGGGGTCATGATCTGGATGTAGGCCTTCCACACGACTTCGCCTCCCTTGTCAATGTGCTGCCACAGATCGCGCTTGGCAAAGTCGGGGTCGAGACCGCACATGGCAGTGGCCTCGGCGTTGGTGAAGTTACGCACTCCGACCTCCGGCAGGAAGTGGTACTTGATGTAGTACTCCTCGCCTAACGACAACACAAGGGTTAGATCGTCGTCGTCGACATCATCATCATCGATTGTATGGATTGCTTACCTGCTTCGTTGACCCACTTGAACGTGTGGCAGCCGTAGCCCTCCATGTGGCGGAAGCCGTAGGGAGTGCCGCGGTTGGAGAAGAACATGGTGGCGCAGTGCAGGGACTCGGGGACGTTGATGAAGAAGTCGAACATCGCGTCAAAGTTAAGCAGGAAGTTCTCGCCATCGCGCATCTGCGAGCGGATCACGTCGGGTCCCATGGCTGGATCACGGGTGAAGAAGATGGGGAAGTTGAGGCCGACGAGGTCGTAGTTGCCCTCCTCGGTGTAGAACTTGACGGCAAAGCCGCGCGGGTTGCGCGCCGAATCGGGGAACTCCCTGCCGTAGGTGACCGTGCTGAAGCGCGCGAACACTGGCGTCTGCTTGCCCACGGACTCGAGGAACTTGGCCTTGGTGTAGCGGCTCACGTCGTGGGTGACCTCGAAGTAACCGAAAGCGCCCATACCGCAGGCGTGCACCATGCGCTCGCAGATCTATTGTGGTGTATGAATCAGTGGCCTGTCAGCCTGCAGTGTACTGAATGTCAGACTGGGCAGATGTATCGCTTACCTTGGACCTGTTGAAGGTCTGCTGCTTCTCCATGAGGTAGACGTCGGACGCCAGCACGTGGCCGCCGATGTTGAGCGACGTGCGCATGTCGGGCAGTGGCTGACCCACGCTGGTGGTCATCAGGTTGGGACCGAGAGGGCCGATGACGGGACACTTGGGCACGCGCGTGGCGCCAGGACCGTGAGCGGTGATCCCACTGGCCATCTTCTCGACCACAGTGGCCTCTTCGCCCTGGATGAGGTCCTTGGCGGTCTCCATCGCGCTCATGACCTTGCTAGCTAGGTGCGACATCTGTATGTTGTTGAGTGATGATTGCCCTGTGTCTGTATTCCCTCTGTCTCTCTGTCTGTGTGTGTTATGCGTGAGTGGGGTCACACTGTGCGTGAGCGTGCGAAAGCTTGTGGTGGATGAGGGGTACCTGTTGCGCTCTGCTTGTGGCAAGTTGTTGTACTGAGATTGTAAACACCAAGGGCGCCCAAACTTATACGTTCACTCGGTGTAACGGGGAGCCTTCCTGGTCGTGAGCGGCTGAGAAGGCACCAGCTCGGTGTAGAACACTCGGTGAATGCCAGCAGGCAGAACAGACGCGATGACGATCGGGACATGCACACAGCACCCTGTCCGCTCCGGTCGAGCCTACAGCTCATCTGAAACCAAATATGCCAAACATGATCAGTTATTGTAGCTTTAAATAACTTACATAGCCAAGATAAATACACAACATTAATTGTGCACCGATTCCACGGCAGGAGCACGGTGATCCGCACCTCTTGGTGCTTCTTGGCGGGCAGGTGTGACGTGCTCTGGAGGAAAACGGTCAGGCGAGCTCTGCTGCGGCTCAGTTGCCGCCGTGCCTGAGTGGTGGAAATGCTTCTTCCCCTCGGCCGTATCATGCTTTCCGGCTTGACAAAAACGGCCCATTTTGAGGCAGAACGACACGACGTTCCTTTGGTTCTCGCTTGTTGGCGATGCGGCATCCACGGGTTCTGTTGACTCAGTGGTTGTGTTCTTCTTTGGCTCTCTCGAAATGTTTTCTCTTCCCTCATTTTCTCTACCATATTTTTGTTTTCTCTTTCCTTTTTTTTTTTTTTTTGATTACTTTCGCGCCTCATACCGACAGAAGCAGGCCATGAGCGGGCAGCCCAGCTTCGCGGCCACGTGAGCGTCCTTGACCATGGCCAGCTTCATGACGTCGCACTTGAAGCGCGCCCCGTGGTTGGACTGCAGCGCACGGCCCATGCCCTCGAGGATGACCAGATCGGCGTTCTCAGCTTCTCGAGCGAGCTCGGCACTGACCTGGCCCAGATCGATCAGCGGGCAGCCATTGCCGCTCGCGATCAACTGGAGCCGGCCGTCGGCGAGGGCGCTGGCAAGTCGATTGTCCATCAGCGCTACTTGCTCCATCACCTGAATCTGCGATTGCATGCGTGCATCCATACAGCTGTCTGTGAGCCATCACGGTTGAATTGCCTGTGACGAGCGTGAGAGCGGCGTTACCAGTTCAGCGTGGGTGATGTCGTTGAGTGCTGGAGTAGAGTTGGCGGTGAGCACCACGTTCGTTCCGCGGCGCAGCAGCTCTCGTGCAAGAGGCACCATGCCCAGCACCACGTCTGTGCCAGCGTTGTCTGGAAGTCGAGCGTCGTCGTCAGTGGATTGCTTGCTTGACAATGCACATCAGTGCGCGTGCGGCAGAGAGGTCCTTACCAACGAAGAGGATGGCCTTCTTGTAGGGCGCAATGGTACTATCGGCGAAGCGCTGTTGGATGGCAGCGAAGTCGTCCACGAACCACGGACGTGCCGGCAGCTTGCTTCGACACCTCAGGAAGTCGGCAGCACCGCCACCAGCTCCCTGCGTGATGGCCACACATCCACGTGATGATGATGGTCAGCAAGATGTCGCCTCTAGCAGTGTCAGCCTCGCGCACGCAAACAGCAGGCACACCGCTCACCTGCTCAAACAGCTTGATGGTATCGAACGAGCCCTGCAACAATCGAGATCAGCACAAACTCTTGATGGCGATGGTGTGAATTGGGAGAGAGTGCACAGTACGAGATCAAAGATGTTGCCGGCAAAGACTCCCTCAAAGAGAGTCTGCAGCCTGTTCTCATCGCTCATGCTGTCCAGTTCCTACGCAAGGCAGCAACATTACATGATCCATGTGAGTGTGCACGGGTGCGTGAGTGAGCATGTGAGGAGGGGGATTCACAAGGGTACCCTGAGGAGGGCAGGCAGGAGGCAAAGAGCGGCCCTGTTTTCGTTGTGCTTGACGTGGGCATAGGCGTCACTGAACCCCACCTCGCGCAGCAACCGCTCGCGCTCCACGCACAGCTCCCACACCGACACCGGCCTCTGTTCGCACACACGTCCCACGTTAGCCACATCTCCATTTATTTTTACTTTTATTTTTAATTTTTTTTAAAAAAATTAACTATTAAATAATAATGGAGAACCTGAAGGCCAGCAGACCAGCGCTCCCACTCGCGGACGAACCGAGCGGCAGCCTGCAGAGCGTCATCTTCCGAGAGCGCCTCTGGAGCCCCGGTGCCGGCGAGGAAGCGGTTGGCCTCGAGGGCGTACCGCGTGACCGAGGGGGCTTGCCGGAGGAAGTGCTCGACCCAGTAGGCGAGGTCGTCCGCGTTGCGGTGGCACTGGGTGAGGTTCTCCACCTCGTACCGGTAGCCCTCCTCGTCCTCGGGCAGCAGCTGCGCGAACCGCACCCGCGCCTCCATGATGGCTGTGGCCTGACTCTAACGGCGAAGGGAAGAGAAAAGAATTTCATTGATGCGGTACACCAACTGCGAGCACACTCGCCCGCAGCGGAGACAAAGAGGTCGTCCGCGTTGCGGTGGCACTGGGTGAGGTTCTCCACCTCGTACCGGTAGCCCTCCTCGTCCTCGGGCAGCAGCTGCGCGAAGGGAAGAGAAAAGAAATTCATTGATGCGGTACACCAACTGCGAGCACACTCGCCCGCAGCGGAGACAAAGAGGTTGCATACGTAGGTACAACAAAGCTATATTAAATGTCCCACCTCTCCCATCACCACCATCCGCCCGCGGGGCGCACTAGGCGTACTTGATGAACACCGGGTCGGTGTCGCCGTAGGTGCGTGTGTGAGCGCCCTTGCTGCGAATTGACAAAACCCAACGACATCACCTGCGTGAGTGAACTGCTGCACCGCGATGATGATCCCTTTGATCAACAGGGACTGGACTGGGTTGCGTACCTGTCGGACCACACGACTAAAAGTTGCTTCTTGTACTTGAACGAAGAGAAGAACGAAGGCAGCACCGACTTGGACGTGGGATCCACAAAGCCGGGCAGCTTTGATTTGGGCGTACCGCCAGCGATGATCAGCTCACCGCCCTGTGTACGAGAAAGCGCCACCACGCTGCCATTAGTGAACAGCCAATGCGATGGCACGAACATTGCCTAAACGCAGAGCAACAGTCAACAGAGAGAGAGAGAGAGAGAGGTCACGCACCCGTGCATCGCACATGTCCTGAAGCTGCTGAGTTACCTCAACCGTGTACTTGGGCTCGGAGAGGTCGCCGTAGGTGGCGCTCAGGATGTGCAGAGCTGGGAGTGCGGTGTGTGTGTGTGTGTGTGTGTGTGTGTGTGTGTGTGTAACGGGGAGGTCAGGTCTGTTTTTACGCTCTAGTGGTGGAGGTAATACACATACCTTTCTCGTTGCCCTTTGAGCGCTCCAATTGGCCGTTACACAAGTCCTGCAGCTGTCGCGCTTCGGTGGCGTTCTTGAACTCTCCATACCACAGCTTGGCCTGCAGCAGTGGAAAAACAAACAGTTGAGTCTTGTGCGCTAGAGGGTGGACGAGTGTCGGAAAAGCTGAGGTACGAACCTCAGCTTCTGAGGCGCAACTGAACTCCCAGTCGCCCTCAGCACGCTTGAGAGCAAAGTTTAGGCCTTGAAGAGCCCCCAGGGTCACTCCCGATAGCCTGGTTGATTGGGTTGGTTGGTCTGTTCTCGAATGACGGCTGGGAGCTGATTATGAGACTGAGACGTACCCAGCAGACTCTTCATAGACGTATTTCTCGTTGGGCTTCACCACCTTGGCCCGGACGACGAGGTCATTGAACAAGAACACCTGTGCACGACAACATTGAACATACATCCACGCGGCATTAAGCAGGGAGGATTGCGCAATGCACGACGCATGGCGATGAGATGATGTTACCATCGATTTTCGCTTCTTGGGCAGCTTCACTGAGTTGCCAGTCAACTCGCCGTGCTTGATGAACATCCTGGACGGGGTGACCAGCACCTATAAAACAACAACAACAACAACAACAACAACAACAACAACAACAACAACAACAACAACAGAGCACGAAAGGTCAGCTCGCTCTGTTGGCAGTCGTAACAGAGTATGTGTGAGAGCAAGACCGAGAGAGAGAGAGAGAGAGAGAGCGAGAGAGCGAGAGAGCGAGAGAGCGAGAGAGAAGCCCAGTGTGGCATACGAGAGGCGTTTCGGCTATCTGGTCCTGCAGCTTGAGGATGAAGTTTCGGTTGTCGGTTTGGCGCTTCCGCTCGTTGACGTATTCGTTCAGTTCCTAAATTAAGTAACGTCATCACAATGGTGCCATCAACCAACCAAGCAAGAGGCGTCGCAGCGGGCAGCGGGACAAGAATGCTCACCTTAATACGGTCGATCGCGTCCACCAGGTTCTCATAGTCGACGTGGCTAGCGGGCGTGTGCTTGAGTAGTTCCTTCAGCAACATCTGTGACGCAGACGGTTACAGCGAGGTACCATACCACGCGCCATAACGCAACGACTGCGAAAACGACAGTGTTTGGTACCTCATATCGAGGCAATCGCTGAACAGGCTGGATGAGCATGGAAACGAGGTCCAACCTACCTTCAGCCGCCTTCCTGAGTTGCTGTTGCGTCACACACATCGAGTGGTTCACCATGTAGCGAACAAACTTGATGGCCATTTGCACAACATGCACACGAAGCAACGTTGCTTATATACCGTGATGTAATCGGCAAATTCCGGTTTGACGCTGAACTTTGTCCATACGGCGGTGGCACCGTCGTACTCATTGATGTAGGTGGTGTACATCTTCATCATGGGCACCTGTGTGTCATCACCGATAGAAGCAGCATGTTAGGGATGATTGCGTGAGCTAATGGAGGACGTGGGGTGACACACCATCTGGAGGAAGATATCGCCGAAGGTGTTGACATTGGGCCACTCGGCCATACGCCGATCCAACTGCTGGCAGAACTCAGCGTTGAACTGATGGATGACTTCGACCGTACTAAACAGACGATTGACGTCCTCGAGGGTCATGATCCACCTGTTGTCCTTGGCCTTTTCTCGAAGCGGAAAGAGGAAGAACTTAATGCATTGATAGAGGCTCTGGACGTAGCTATGCTCCGTGGCCACGATCTCGCGCAGCACGCGTGCCCTTTGCTTTTGCTCCTGCGACAACTTGCTGTCCTTGTACTCAACCACTGTGATTTGGCAAAGAGACCAAAAATAACGCCGTCGCGATCACACTGCAGTGAGCTTGAGGCCAATACAACAACAACCACAACAAGACTAACAACACCGCGGAACTTGGAACGTACCTAGTGAGCGCAGGCGGCTCTTGAGGAGCGATCGTCTGTAGAGAGCCTGAACGTCGGAGACCATTTTGGGATCGTAGTCCTGGACCGAGAGAAGGAAGGTATGTCAAAACGGGAGGGAAGTGTTGGTTCAACACCGCATCCTCATGAAGAGAAAGCGTACCCTGAGGTTGAAATCGGGACTGAGAGTGCCTCGAGCAACAGCCACCTTCTCCGCCGCGGCAGCGCTTGACACTGAAACCGGCCTTGGTGGCTCGGGTGATGGCTCGGGCTGAGAAGAAACGACAACGGCGTTAACACAGAGCAGCCTGCTCTCAGAAATGAGTCGAGAGAAGTGGATCTGGAGAGCCGGGAATGTACCTCGACCTCCTCGACAGCGGTACTGGCGTTAAGAAATTCAGCAGCCTGCAAGATGTTCTTCACCGAAAGGGTGACGGCAGTATAGTACTGCTGCATCGTGCGCTTTACCTTCTCTTCACTGGCACCACCCATCTGGATGGCCATCAAGAGAAGAGAGAAAAAAAAAAAATACCAAGAAGAGTCAGCAATACACATAAAACAACCAACGAACAGGTGCACCACGAGAGCAATGCGCACATTGGCAAGCGTAGAAGTTGCTGCATTGAGCATGGCATTGGCGGATGACTGCATGCTGGTGGCGCCACTTTGTAGGAACTTAGCCTGCACCACAACACAAGGCGGTGTTACGAGTAGCGTACACAAGGTGACAGCAGGGAGGCAGGGCGCTACCTGTGTGGGATTTTGCACAATGTTTTGCTGCACGCCGTACTTAATCATGGCTACAAGGCGAGCAACCATCTTGCGAACGCTTTCTGTGTGGTCACAAAGAAAATCGGTTCAGTGTCTGTGCATAGACAGAGGGGAGTGACATGTATGAACTTAACATACCGACAGTAAACATGAGCGTTTGTTTGACAGCACCACCGCTCGTCCCTTGGACTTCCATGAAGTCCTGCGAAAGCGTATCCACCAGCTTGCCCGTATCGAGCAGCAGTTGCTTGGCCGTGCTGACCAGGTCACTAACGAACTCGGGCTGTGTCACACCATGATGATCAAATTTGGTTAAAGAGCTGTGAACCGAGACCGAGAGTTGTCACAAGGTAGTCTGGAACCATCGAGTCCGTACCTTGTCCTTAAAGTCGAAGGTGAAGGTGTAGCCAGGTTCCTCATTGGTCTTTTTCGCTCGGCGCATGGGCATCTCCATCGTCTGCGTTCGGCTCAGTACGGCTGTAGTTCGGTTCTCGGTTTCGTTGACACCAGCAGATTGCTCTGACTTCTGTGGTCTCGCACCAAGGGAAACATGACCTTGAAGCTATTGTTGTTGAAGACACACACACGCGGTCAACGAGCATGCCTGGGGGGATAGAATGTGTTATTACAGGTCGTGCACCTTCTGCGGCGGCGTGGATGGAGTGAGAAGATTCCCAGGTGATGACACAGTCTTGACCAGCTGCTCCTGCGTGATGACGAACCAGCCATGTTTTTTTTTTTTTTACATCATCGTCAGTGTTCGCCTGCACGGTGGCACCACAATAAAGCGTTCGTGCTGGTGTGACGGCTACCTGTGGCTTGAGTTGTGCTGGCGCAGAAGATAGATTTCCAGAAGGCTGTGATGCAGCCTGGGCTGCCTCCTGGTGGGTGAAGGTAATCAGACAGAGCCTACAGCACAAAACCCAAAACAGCGCGTGTGCGAGAGGGAGCCAGTGCGAACTGCCGCTTGGGAGAGTTGGAGCCTCCGCATTTGTTCATCCATCTGTTTTGGAAGACTCCTATTAACGAAAACAACACTCGTTGACCTTCTCCCCACCGCTAACGTACTTCCGCTTGCTTCAGAGCAAGCTGCTGCTGCGCGAGCTGCTGCTGTGACGGCTGATTGCCCTGCAGCTGAACTGCTTGTTGCTGATAGGCCGGTGGTGGGACCTAACAGGGGAATGGAGAATAAGCGTGAGCATCTGCGCAAGGAGAAGTGGCCGTAACAGCAAACCGTACCACTTGAGGCTGCGGCTGCGGCTGTGGGATCACTTGGACGACCGGCGCGCCATAGATCTGTGAAGGAGCGACCGGCTGCTGGGTATAGGCTGGTGGAGGTGCAGCCTGCTGTTGATACGTGGGTGGAGGCCCTCCCTGTGCCACAGGCGGTCCGCCATAGTATGATTGAGGTTGCTGCATCGGTGGCTGTTGCGGCTGCTGCTGCTGCTGCTGCTGCTGCTGATAGGGGGACCCGCCGTAGTATGAGGTGGGAGCTTGCGATGGAGGCGGCTGCGGTTGACCCCAGCCGCCACTCGTGGATGGATAGGGTCCGGTGTACGCGGACGGGTCGAACGCGAGGTGTTGGTCGGTGGGCCGATACAAAGACGGATCAAACTCGATGACGCCAGTACCGTACGACGGATCGAACGGAGCACCACCACCCACGCTGCCTGGATAACCGGACATTGGTGCGCCGTAGGTTGGGCCCATCATGGATGATGGCGGCGCTCCGTAGGAGCCTGGCGGAGCGCCGTACGTCTGCGGCGGTGCGAGATAGGACGTGGGCGGAGGCGCGCCGTAGGTGCCCGGTGGTTGCCCATAGTAGCCTGAGTGGCGCGCTCACACACATGTGCGTAAGCTTTGGTGCAAGAAGGGAGAGAGAGAGAGATGCGAGTAGGCCTGGGAAGGCACGAGCATACCTGAGGGGGGCGGCATAGGTTGGCCCCAGGAGGAGTTGTAGTCGCCGTTGCCGCCGCCGCCGCCGCTGCTGTCGCCAGGGAAGTGCACGGGCGCAAAAGGGTCTGGTGGTGTTCGAACCACCCACCACCATAACCGGGCCAAGATGAGACCCAGCAAAGTGGTGAGTTTAGATTGATTAAACAAAAAAAAAAAAAACAAAAAAAACATAAAACATCAATGTGTTCATGTATTACTGCGCGTACCATATGGAGGGAACCCGGCCATTTGAGAAAATGAATACTCTCCCTTCCTCTCGCAGCAGCTCTTTTCGTGCTGCGTGCGTTTGTATTATCTTCAGCTTCCCGCAACCACGGTCATCTTTTTGGCGACATCCCAGCCTAGGGAAACGAAATTTCCAAATATTGTCGACGGCAACATTCATTAATTTCTGTCGGAGGCAACAACAAGGTTTCGAACCTCAACCCGCACTGAACGCGCGCGCGTACGCACGGACGATGCTGCATGTGGGCGAGTTGACAAAGATTCTCGCCTTCCTGGGGGACCAGCGCGAGAAGCTCGTGGCGTCGGACGCCCTCTTTGCTGGCGTGCTCAAGAAAGATGGAGACGAGACGACAAACGGGGCCGGGGGCGGAGGGGGGACCCTGTACCTCTCACATCCCGTCTACCCGTGCACCTCGTTTGACGAGGAGAAGAAGCAGCTGGCGGCGAGACGCGAACGCGCGAGGCGTCTGAAGGAGCGGCGGGCCAAGCTCGAAGCCGAGGGCGGCGGCGGCGGCGTCAATCGCACCGACGATGAGATCGAAGCCATGATGGAGGCGGAGATGCTGGCGGCCGAGGGCGAGAGGGGCGCAGCCGCCGCCGCTGGTGGCGGCAAATCCAACAACAGCCAGATTCTGGGGGGCAACAACGATTCCAAGAATCCGACCATGAAGGTGATCACATTTGCCGAAATGAAGAAACCTGATGCGTCCTCCAGCGCCCAGAAGCCGGCGGGCTCTGGGGCTGTAGGCGTCAGCACGAGCACGGGCTCAGGAGGCTCAGGCTTTGTCAAGGAGAAGCCAGCGCTGGCTGCTGCCGGTGGGGCGGGCGGCGCCAAGGCGGCGAGCGGCCTGGCGGGCCTCAAGTCCAACAACGTGGCCATCAAGATCTTTTCCAACGAAGGTACAAGCTCAGTCCCCTCGCGTGTGCGGTTGTTGGTTGTCTCGCTGCGTATGTACGGTAGTTGTGCGTGTGTGCGGTGCGCGTGTCGCCCCGCTGGAGCCACGTCGGCCGAACAGGGGCTCACATCACATGGCGGTGGGTGTGTAATGGGGGACAGGACCACCGCTGGAGTTGCGCGTGCCCAACACGGCCACGGTGGGGCAAGTGGTGGAGGAGTACATGAAGGTCCGCCGGAACGCCAGCACGGCTCTGAACGCCTCCAACTCCAGCATCGGAGTGCCGGGCCGGGAGGCTTACTCATTACTCATCGCCGAGGTGTGCTCCACTCCTCTCTTTGTCGCTGCCGTCTCGGCGGCTTGCTTAGGCATCAGTCTCAATGTGGCTGAGTGGATGGCGCTGGTTGGCTGACTGGTCTTCTACTCTTCTCCATCAAACTGTGGTGAATCCGGTGTGCGCCATCCTAGGATGACGGTAGTATCGACAGCGACTTTGAGGAGGTTCTCAAGAGCACCCAGTTCATCAAGAACTTTGGATCGTGTTTCTTCATTCGGTACGATTCACAATTGCACGCGTGCACACACCGCACACCGTTCGGAATACGCCACCAACTTGGCTCGAGCATGGACGTGATCACGTGCTCACCCTCTTCGCTTTCTCAATGTTTTTCGTTTGTGGCCACATCAGAAACGAGGCGGGAGGAGGCGGCGGTGGCGGTGAGGGAATCGGCAAGGTGACCCGTGTCCATCTGCCAAACCACGAATACCAGGTTCGATCTTTCAACCCAATGTCTTGAAACTGCGGCAACTCTGCTCTGTCTTGAGGTGGGCGAGCTCACGAATGTTGTGTGTGTGTGTGTGTGTGTGTCTTGCAGACGGTCAAGATTACCCCCGGCATGCAGGCCAAGGAGCTGCTCAGCAAAGTGTGCAAGAGAGCAGGCGCGATTGAAATGTCTGACCACTACCTCCATCTCAAGTCTACCGACAGCGAGGTACACGCCACCTCAGCTGCCCTAGTTCCTCTCCTTTGTACCACGCGTGAGATTGACGGATTGCTGGGTTTGGTTGTTCCTTGCCCTTGTTCTTGGCAGGGTCCGATTAGTTTGCACATCTCACTAGACGCCGTCATCAAGTCCGACAACTTTGAGATATCCGTTCGGACGAAGGTACGGCGCGTTTGGTCATCCATCCAGGCGAGTCACTCGCCACAGCCACCTTCTTCTCAGGGCTACACTCCACAAACGCGCGCTGTTGCTGACACGAGCGTCAAAATCCACAACAGCGGGAGCACCAGAGCTACATTCATGCACCAAAGGAGTTCTGGAGCGAAGCCGAGGCAATGGCCTACAAGAACTACACTGTCAACAAACTCTTGCGATTTGGCATGGTGTGTACACCTTCTCCGCCGGCGTAGTCCTGCGTGTCTGATATTTCGCACTCCCCTTTGGACCTCTAACGACCGCAAATTCTTCACTTAATGCCAACTCGCGCAGGTCAAAGAACGCATGCTCGGTGTGCATCATGATAAGCTCACGTCCTCCTCCTACCACGGCAAGAGTCTTCGTGAACACGTACGGACGTCCTCGGCAGGTTCTTTGCTGCCCTGCTCTCTCTTACACCTCTCTGCTGGCACCTCCTTTCCACAGTTCTCTTGGCCGTTGCGTAGTCTGGAGAGTGTGGAGCTGATCTCGTCGATGAAGCCCTGCCAGTTCAGGGCTACAATGAAAACTGATAAGGTAATGATCATGCCAAACAACCGCTCATGCTGTTCGCACACGCACCTCCGCCCACGCCTACAAACCACAAAGTAATTAATTTTCTCTCTGCAGAGCGAACTGAAGGTGTACACGTTCGAGGCACGGACGGCCGAGGAAGCATGCGAGATCGTGGGCAAGCTGCAGTACTGTGCCAAGAAGATGAAGGAGGGCAAGGAGAATGTAAAATAGTGAGAGAGACGCGAGGAGTGAGAAGGCGGAGCTACTACCACCACCACACAGGTCCAGCTTCTACAAGTGGTCCACCACCCTCTCTTCTCTCTCTCTCTCTCTCTCTCCGATCATGTACAGGCCGCGAGGGAGACGTATCAAAGATGAGGCAACTTTCTGCCATTCGGTTGTGCGCGAGCGACTCTGCTCGTGTGACCACGTTGGTGGTCTTTCCGGGACCATGGCGTTGCGCATCTGACCACTGGAAGAACTGGAGTTGGTTCGGCTGACCAGAGGAATTTGTGCCATGGCGAACCGAGGAATTTGAGCTTGAGGAAATTATTTATTTGATTGCTTTTCTTATTGCTGCTTCGGATCTGCGTGTACATCAAAGAGAGTAATAACGAAACGAAGATGGAGGCTGCGGCCCAGACAACAGGCGATACTAATGCAACCAGGTACATATCGCCCCCCCCCTCTTCCCCGCCAACATATTTCTCTCTCAAACGGGCGATTATTTCCAAGTTAATCGCACTTTAGCGATTTCTCACTCTGCCGGGCCTCCGCACACTCCAATTTCTGCGCGTTCGTGTGAGATTTGATTGATCTGCTGGGGGAGCAGCCGTGGGGGCCGTGGGGGAGCACGGCTGCTGGGCGGCCGTTCTCAATTTAATTGGTTCTTCTGCCGTTTTCATGTCACGTGAACTGTTGGTACCGCAGCGTTGCACAACAGCAAGAGCAGACAAAGGCCAAAGTCGGCTTCGAGAGCGACCAGCCGCCAGATGCCTACACCGAGTGGGTGGCCGTTGACGACGCCCTCTTCTCAGCTGCTGAAGGTACTACTCGCGCGCAGCCGCTCTCCTGTTCACTGAACTAACAACCGCTGCTTCACCCCCACCATGGTGTGCGTCTACCTCTCAGACATGGAACTAGGTCAGCTGCTGCAGGCTTCAGGGTTCGGTCTGCTCGAGGCCATGTCCGCCATCGAGGTGCGTGATCAGCCGCGAGGTGGCACCGTCGCTCGCGTGATTCTCGCCTTTTTCTCATATCACGTTCGTCTTAATGTTCGATCCTCCTCTTCCCTCCTCGTCGCGACTCGGCTCCGGCTCTGCTGCGTGTCGTGTGCGTATGACAGATCATGGACCCTAAGATGGACAGTGGCATAGACGCGGAGGGCGTCTACACTTTTGAAGAGGCTCGGAAGGCCAACCTCCTGCCAACTGAGCTCACCATCCCGCAGGTCATCGCTATCATGGACAAGATGCTATGCTGTGAGGTACGCGGCGGCCATGCCAAGTTGGTGAAGATCTAACACTGCGCTCTCGACCAACTCACGTCCCCAACGTGTTGACACTGTCTTATAACAACGTGTGTTTACTTGGCGCCACCAGCTCTCATGGTATACGGGTTACAACCTCGCTCAGACGGTCCTGACGTGTCTCTACGCGCATAGGCCCCAAGAAGTGCCCAACCGGTACGTTGCTCTCTCTCTCTCTCTCTCTCTCACTCCATTCGGTGTGCAACACAAACGTTGTGATGGTCTCTTGCGTGGTGCAGGTGGCTCAAAACGTATGCCTGCTCGGTCACCAAGACCTGCGACGAAGTTCGCACGACGGTGCGTACGCAGAAGATCCACAAGCTGCGGTGGGTGAGTGCTCACTCTGTGGCTTGCGCAGGTCATGAACGCCGACGTCTACGAGGAGGGTGATTTTTTGGTCAGCACCTTCGGGTTTCCACTTGGGCAGGACATCGAGCGGAGCAAGCTGTTGACTGAGCTCAAGGTATGGGGAGAAGAGGAGAGGGGAATGTATGACGCGAAGCGTGCCCACGCACGTACTAAACGCGATCTTGACGTCCAGGAAGTTGAAGAGGAGCTTCAGAACAAAGTGAAGCTGCGCAAAGGACAAACAAAAGGACTACCCAAGAGTACGTGCACTACTCCTGCCTGTGTCACTTGACACAGTTCGGTGGAAACGAATATGTTAATAGACAACGGGCCCCACTAAACTGTGACCTAATACAGATACCACCCCGCTCCAAGCTGATGCCTCCAAAGAGCTTCAGTACTGCGAGGCGCTCCTTGCCAGATTCAGACTGCGCAAGGTATCGTGTTCACACCAGGCTCACCATTCTTCTGAAGAATTTCACAGCGGAGAAGAAGACAACGTCGTCGTTCTCGCTGATTCCACGTTTAAACTTTGGCAAAAAACTTCATCTCCACCTTGCACAGGCATTCTTGACAATGCTGCAGCTCATGGAGCAAAGCGCTGGCGAGGGCCTGCCCGGCGCCAAGCGCGCTATCGAAGCTGCGCTCTCCAATCTGCCACTCATTCTCAAATCGCAAGCGTACACAGCAACAACCCATGTCCTCCAGATTGACTTTGGTGCCATGCTTCCAAGTTGCTTGCTGACAGTACGTGCTTTGTTATTACACACTTGCTTAGACTTGCCGGTGTAATCCCTGAGCACATTTTTGATCCCCGTGCTGGCCGAAGGTAAGCCCACCATCTTCTGAAACGTGCCCCATCTTTAGTTAGTACTGATGGCTACTGTGTGTGTGTGTGTGTGTGTGTGTGTGTGTGTGTGTGTGTGTGTGTGTGTGTGTGTGTGTGTGAAGGATGCCGGTGTCCGTACCCCCGCGCGTGATTGACATCATCTCCGTGCCCGATGGAGTCGCCTACCTCCAGAAAATTTTGAACAATCACCTACGTCTGTGTGATGCGGTGGAGGAAGTCAACGCGTACCGACGTCCTCTCTCTCTCGCTCTCTCTTCAACCCGTCGACAAGGATGGATCCTGACACCCATGTCTTGCTTGCTTTCTCTTTACAGGAGTTCGGGTAAAGGGCTTGTTGGAAGAGACGAGCTCGCGGCCCTGCAGGACTTTGTAATTTCGGTGTCCGCGCGAGATCCGGATGTCCTCACGCGGTCGCGCATGAGGGTACAGCACTCCCTCAAAGTGCAAGTAATTATATGCGTGCGCACAAGCTGTGTACCGACCTGTCGTGGCCGTCGTACAGCTTCTATGTTACCACAGCCGCAAATTCCTGGGCCAGAGAGACATGCCCGACGTTATCCGGGAGAGTATGAAGGTACCGCTCCAACCCTATTGGAATGGACGCACTCTGTTTGCGTCTTGCTTTGCTTTTTCCACAGTAAGTTTGCGTAAGGCTGACGTAACTGCGGTGGGCGTGTTTAGGGCTTCCCTCTTCCCCAGGGAGTCGTGGAGCATGCAATGGGTACTGCTTTGCTGGACAAGATCGCTCGGGTACCTCTAATTGTCGGCCTACTTGCTTCCTCGGACGTACAATCCTAATCTGCCTTCACATCCCTTTGCGTAGGTGCTGGCGCAACAGTTCCGAGTCTTGTCCTATAATAGAGCACGCCAAAGGCGCAAGGTACCGTATTCCTTGCATGTTTTGTGCGCCACCAATTGGTGAGCGCTGACATACAGTTGATCTCCCCTCGGGCCCTTGTTTGGTCTCGGTAGTTGGTGGGCTCGCTAGAAGACTGGTCTGTGCTCATACACGACGCCGACATGGTCGACGCCCTTATCGATCAGAAGCAGGTGCGAAAGGAGAGCTGCAAGATCTCTTCCTTTGGATTGTGCGACTCTCTGTTCTCGCTAGCTCATCTCTTACACACACACACACACACATGTTGCACACATCCACCCGCAGAGAGAGCGCATGAAGCGGGGCATGCCCGACGGAGTGACCTACTGGTGGAGCTCCTGGGTACGGCCGGGCGAATCCTCTTTGGCGTTGCAAGCAATAATAAGTATCTTGTTTGTTCGTTTGGGGGGCAATCACGCCACCATAGGTGGTGAGTCAAACGTTTCCGGTGATGCGGCAGTACCTCCTTTCCGGATTTGACTTGGGCCTCTACCATCCGGCTGAGTATCCTATGATCTATTGGTACCTGGACTACTTGCTCGGAATGCACATTCGAACGCAGGTCCAGATGCGTGATGCCACCAAGCAGCAAACAGGCGTCACGATGTCCAGTACGCTCACTTGAACCTCTCACTCCTGCTCACACTCATCCTTACTCTCTCTCACACACATTGCGCCACATGATCTCGAGAGCGGCCATTCTGATTTATGTGTTTCGTGATATGGTGAAGGTGGTGCCAGACGACCCGTCGCCGAGCGTCGCGCCGCAGGCAGGGGAAAGCCTGGCGCACGCAAACAAGTACGCCATCTCGCCACCGCTGGTGTCGGTCAAGATACATTTACTTGACTGCACTATGGACGACGCTCTGACGCTGGCAACTGTACAAATCGTTGTTGACTTCTGTGGTAGCCGGCCGGTAAGGTGGTCAATGAGCCTGATTCGACGGGGCCGGGTAGCACGCTGGCCACCCTAGACTTCTCCTCGCGTCAGCTGATGACTTACGCTCATCACCAACTCGCCCAGGGCCTCTATCGCGTATGCCCCATATCCTGTCTCTTGCTGCAGCACAACGCTTTGTCGCTCATCCACGATTGATCCCACAGTTCCTAGTGGGCTTGGGTGTTCACCAAGGCCGTTCTCTTACGGAGAAAACCGACGGCTCCGAGTACGGCTCGCTGGAGAACCGCTTCTTCAGGTACGACGCGCGCGCGCGCTCTCTCTCTCTCTCTCTCTCTCTCTCCCCTTTTCATGAGCAGAAAACCACTAAAGCGTGGAGATTTGACGTGTTGTTTGTGGCGTGCAGTCGCTTCGGTGGCTTCCAGCGGCTGATCAATCCGCCCGCGCTGCACCCGGATCACTACATCAACCTGACCAACGAGCTTATCGAGAAGTACAAGAACGCAGAGGGCATCTACAAGTCGGCGTCAGACGCCTTCAAGGAGGCCAAGGCCGCTTTGAGCATGGCAATCGCTCACGCCTACCCTCCTCCTCCCGTGCTCGTCGAAGTACGTTCGTCGTCCTTTGAGTGAGATAGAGCCCCCCCAGTCGTGGTTTTGACGCGGTCATTGTTTATGGCTCCCTCGTCCTTACAGGAGCTGAAGAACCTTAATCGAGTGGTGGAGGCAAATCTGGCAAGTGTCACAGCGCTCCTGAAGGACTTGGAGTCTCCCAACGCCTCCAAGTCGGTGTCGTCCAAGGTGGTGGATCATGACTTCGCCATACATCAACACTATCCCGTCGTTTCTCTCAAGGAAAACGGTATGTGTTGCTCACACTCCCTCGCTTTCCGGCGCTATCTATCTCTCTCTCTCTCTCTGGCTGGTCCAACTGCTAAGCGTGGGCATCAACCAGGTGTCGCGAATGAAGGCGAGAAGAAGAAGAAGGCCAACAAGCGAAAGAAGAAGAAAGGAGGTGCCGCGAACAAGAAGGATGATGAAGTCACAGCGGACGGAAGTGCCGACCAGGCCTCGAGCTAAGTGTTTGGTTCTGGCCACAACAACGTGCTCAGGTGCGCATGTCAAACCGTGTGAGTGTGGCGACCGCGATTCTCCTGGTGCCTTTCATGCAAACCTAAACCAAGCGCGTTTGCCTCGATTTTTTCCTTTCGCGCAAAGGAAGTTTGGTTAGTTTCCTTTTTACGCCGCGCAGTTTGAGCTCCAAGGGGAGGGAGCCAAGAGGGGGAAGCGGAACATGTTTCGTTTGGCGCAGCGTGTATGTACGCACGGGGTGTGGTATTAACCTTGGCAGTGGTTTGCGTCCAGCTCCTTGTGCTGGCGGGTGTGTTGCTGCATAACTACAACGCCAGCTGCGAAACTTGTGAAGAAGACACGGCAGCGGAGGAGGCGGCTGCGGTAAGTCGTCGACCATCGCCTCCTCCTCCTCCTCCACCGCCTCCGCTGCCGTCGCCGCCAGCGAGCCACGGCCCGCTCGTGTCCGCAGCAGCCAGCACGCCCTCGCCCACGGGTGGGTCGACGAGCGGAGGAGGATCGACGACACTGAGCTCGCCGCCCAGTGAGCTGCTGCACTCCCGGCAGTGGGAGGTGTTGGACCGCGGCCTCGTAGCAGTGCGCACAGAGCAGGGGGTCTTCGTGAGCTGGCGGCTGCTGCGAACGGACCCCGCCTCGACCGTCTTCGACCTCTACCGCGGCAAGCGCAAGCTGAATCGAGGGGCCAACTCTACGGGATGCACCAACTACTGGGACAAGGAGGGAACCAAACTATCGTCCTACAGCGTGGTAGCGATTGTGGCCGGCCGTGAGGTTGGTCGGTCGCGCGACGTGACGGTGTGGCGAGAGTCCTATCTGGAGGTGCCCCTGGACAAGCCGCCCAACTTCACATCTCCCGGACAGCATCATGGACTGCAATCCTACACGTACGTGGCCGACGACGCCAGCGTGGGCGACGTCGATGGAGATGGCGTCTACGAGTTGATCGTCAAGTGGGACCCCACCAACAGCAAGGACAACGCTCTCAACAACTTCACTGGACCAGTCTTTATCGATGCCTACACTCTGGACGGGACTCGCCTCTGGAGGATCAACCTGGGGACCAACATACGGGCAGGGCCTCACTACACGCAGTTCATGGTGTACGACCTCGATGGCGACGGTCGGGCTGAGGTGGCCATGAGGACGGGCGACGGCACGGTCGACGGCGTGGGGAGGGTGCTAGGCAATGGCAGTGCGGATCACCGAAACAGCTTCGGCCACATCCTTCAAGGCCCAGAGTACCTCACGGTGTTCTCTGGCTGCACGGGGGAGGCACTGGCCACTGTTGACTTTGCTCCTCCGCGAGGCTCAGTGGAGGACTGGGGAGACAAGGCCGGCAACCGTTCCGACCGATTCCTCGCGGCCATCGCCTACCTGGACGGAGAGCGGCCGAGCCTGGTCATGACTCGTGGGTACTACAACCAAACGCAGTTGGCAGCGTACGACTACCGTAATGGTAGCCTGAGCAAGCGGTGGCTGTTCAAGGCGGACGCCAATGTACATCCACTCTACCGTGGGCAAGGCAATCACCATCTCAACGTGGCCGACGTTGACATGGACGGCAAGGACGAGATCGTCTTCGGCGCCATGGTGATCGACGATGATGGGTCGGGATTGTACTCCACCGCATGGGGCCACGGCGACGCCCTGCACACCGCTGACGTTGACCCAAACCGGCCGGGCCTGGAGATCTGTCAAGTGCATGAGAAGTCGAGACCCCTCACACTGACCTGTCGAGACGCTGCCACTGGCCAAGAGTTGTGGTCGATCTGGAAGGAAGGCCTGGACTCGGGCCGATGCGTAGTGGCGGACATCGACCCGCGCTACCCTGGGCAAGAGGTGTGGGCGCGATACCTTCCGGGCTTGTACTCGGCGACCGGAGAGATGATCGCCGAGAAGCCACCACCGACCTACAACTTCGGTATCTGGTGGGACGGCGACTTGCTCCGGGAGCTGTTGGACAACATCACCATCTACAAATGGGATCATGTCGACGGCCAGTTGAGAGAGATCATGACAGCACACGGAACGAACACCAACTCGCAGAAGGCTACGCCGAACCTGCAGGCAGACCTGCTGGGCGACTGGCGCGAGGAGGTGGTCTGGCGCACGGTCGACAGCACAGCGCTACGCATCTACACCACGACCCACGAGACGACGCATCGCATACCCACGCTGATGCACGACCATCAGTACCGGATGAGCATCGCGTGGCAGAATGTTGGGTACAACCAGATGCCCCATCCTAGTTACTACCTCGGCAGCAGTACCACCTGACCTAACTCTGTACAACTTACTGGCCACAAAATGTCTAAAAAGGCGGGAATATCCCAAATTCCTGTTTTTGTGAGGTTTGCAAGCCACTTTTCTCCTTGCCGCGTTCCACGTTCAGCATCTTCGCTCTTGCGCTTCATGGCTGCTGCTGCTGCTGCGAGGGCGAATGGGCTTGTTCCCCCGCCAGCAGTGCACGGGAGCAGATACCCGTCTGTTTCGTTGCCGTCGGATGTCTCGCTGCCCGACTTCGTCTTGAACTCGCCTGCCTTTACATCTGCGCCTGACCGACCCATCTTGGCCGACCCTCAGGGCCGTACCCTCAACCCCCTTCAATTGCGGCGATCAGTCCGTGCGGTCCGTACCGTCGTAACCATTATTTATTTATTGACTTTATTTATTAATATAATATTTATAGCGCTAATTTCTGACGTGGTGGTGGGCAGGTTGCGGCGGGCCTGCATGAGGACGGAGTGCGAAAGGGAGACGTGGTGTGCTTGTTTGCGCCCAACGTTCTCGAGTACCCTATTGCCATCTACGCCATCGCCACCCTAGGTACGACACTGGCCGCGAGGTATCGATCCCGAGAGCAAGCTCACTAGGTCTTATGTATCTCTCTCTCTCTCTTTGTCTCTCTGCCTGCAGGCGCCGTGTGCACCACGTGCAGTCCGCAGTACACGGCCGACGAGCTGTCCCGACAGCTCAAGGATGCTGGCGCCACCTACCTCATCACCTTCGCCCACTTCCTCGAGAAGGTGAGGACTTTGGGTCTGGGAGCTTGCGCGTGTGTATCGTGCTCATCTCACTCGTGATGCGACAACGGCGCACAGGCAGAGGCTGCGGTCAAGATCGCAGGAGGTGCGGCGACAGTGAAGCGAACCTACGTGATCGGTAAGTCGACCGCATCGGTCGACGCGAAGCCGTTCGCTCAACTACTGGCTTGCCAAAACGCCCCGCCGCAGGTCAAGATCGATCCCAAGACCGATCTTGTGGCCTTGCCTTACTCTAGTGGCACCACGGGCCTGAGCAAGGGCGTGGCCTTGACTCACTTCAACCTCGTCGCCAACGTCTTGCAGGTACGTCCAAAATTAGCCTCACGTATACATTTCATAAATATGATTCTAACGCACCGCACCGCACCGCACGCATATACGTATAACAACACATTCAGTATGTTGGTATGGAGCACAGCGTGGGCCCCGGGGACGTTTATTTGGCCACGCTGCCCTGGTTCCACATCTACGGTATGGTGTTGGTTATGCACGCTGGCCTCTACCGCGGAGTCAAGTTGGTCGCGCTACCCTCCTTCGACCTTGCCACCTATCTCAAGCTTGTGCAGGTACAGGCGACTAACGCTGACGTAACGCCACATGCCATCATGACAACTGTCCATTTAGACTTAATCTCACTATCACTGTAGGAGCACCGAGTAACAGTCGCGCACATCGTTCCTCCAATAGCGCTGTTGCTAGCCAAGCACCCGAGCGTGTCTCAGTACGAGGTCACCTCTTTAAGATGTATTTTCTCGGGCGCCGCCCCACTTTCGCGTAAGCCTCCTCTCTGATCTGCAGTCAGTCAGTCAGTCTCTCCACATGAAACTACCTCAGCTGAGTGGTGGCTCGCCTAATATGAGACGTGTACAGGTGAGGTCGAAGATCAACTGCGGCAGCGATTGCCCACCGTGCGTATCATCCAAGGCTACGGTATGACCGAAATGTCGCCCCTCTCTCACGTGTGCCTCATCAACGACCAGCAGGTGCCTCCTGGCTCGTGCGGCCAGTTACGTACAAACCCTTCCTTTCGCTACGTCTGATGAAGCCACACTCTGCGCTAAGCTTGCTTTCGTACGTGTGTGTGTGTGTGTGTGTGTGTGTGTGTGCGTGTATGCGCGTGCATATGTAAAACGCGTTTGCATGTATGTCACCGTTCTAGACTTGTTCCAAACTGTGAGGCCAAGTTAGTACATTTGGAAACAGGCGAGCCACTCAAGTCGTACGATGATGAGGGCGAGCTCTGTGTGCGCGGTCCTAATATCATGCAAGGTTCTGCCTGCCAGCAAAGCTTTTGCGCAACAGAAGTGTGATCTCATCTTCCTCACCCCTCTTAACTGGTGAAGGATATCTGAATAAGCCCGACGCCACCAAGGAGACCATCGACGCAGATGGGTTCCTTCACACAGGTGACATAGCCAAGGTTGACCGTGAGGGTTACTACTTCATCATCGACCGTGCAAAGGAACTCATCAAATACAAGGGTTCGCACACACCGCTCTTTCACCAAATATGTGCTTGGTTACTCTTGCCACACTACACCTAGGCTTTAAACCAGCTCACTCACTCACTCACACTCACATTCACTCAACCTCTTGATCGTACACTGCAGGATTCCAGGTTCCACCTGCAGAGTTGGAAGCCAAGCTGTTGGACCACCCGGCGATAGCTGATGTCGCTGTCGTGGGCATCCCAGATCCTTATGCTGGTGAGGTAAGCTGGTTGCTCAGTTCAGTCTTGTTGTGCAGGCACTTCAAGCGGGATACCGTCCTGTCGTGTGCGCCTGTTAACTGAAGACACTTGTGATGGGTGGTGTGCAGTTACCCAAGGCGTTCGTTGTGAAGAAGGCAGACGCAGGCGAACTGCGGGAAAAGGACGTAGCAGAATGGCTCGACAAGAAGGTGGCGCCCTCTAAGCGACTACGGGGTGGCGTCCAGTTTGTAGAGGCCATCCCCAAGTCGGCGAGCGGCAAGATCCTGCGGCGCTTGGTCAAGCAGCAGCACCGCGAGGAGCCGTCAGACGGACATCACCAGCACCCCTTCCCTGGTGGCGCGCCTGCCAAGCTCTAGGAAGGCCATCAAAGAATACGCGAAGAGAAGCCTCCGGCGGTGCACGCGAGCGAGCAAGAGAGCGACACTGGCGCGAGCTTGACATTTTCTTAGTAAATCTCAAGAGATATAAACAAGAGTACAGCGATGGGTCGTTGGTTACATGGTGTCAACAGGGTAAGTGGTTAGGGAGGACAAGCGAAGAGAGATTCCGTCGCGTGACGCGTCAGGCGAGTCCCACCAACTGCTGGCAAACGCAGCCAGGGCTGACGCTGCGTCCAAACGCTCCGCTGGCTGTTCGGCTAGCATCTGCAGCGCAAAGGCCCAACGGCTTGGGGTCAGGTACGGGCCTGGGATGGTCTTCCAGAGCCTGGAGGAGGAGAGAACAAGGCCCGCGGTCAGATTTACCACCACGCACGTGATGAATGCGTGAATTCATGGGCGCAGTGGGGCGTACCTACTGGAAACTCGACCGTGCCAAGAAGCTGCGCAACATTTGGTACCTCCCGGAGCTGGAGGAGCCTGCTGGTCTCATCCCTTGCGAGCTGGTGCGAGCCCACCACCTTCACCACAACCTGCTCTCCGTGGCGCCCGAGGCTTCCTTTGGCTACGGCGCACAGCCAAACCTGGGTGCGAGAGTTCTGCGTGGCCATTTAGCATCAGCGGCAGCACCGCTCAACATCAAGAAGAGGCGCAACCATGTACCTTGAATAAACGACGGATCGGACGGAGGGATGACGTGACGGTTGGCAAGTCGGCTCCACTGTCTGGCGGCCTGTGGTCCTCTCGTGGCTCGGCGGCGCCCTTCAGTTGTGGTACCTTTGGCTTTGATGGACATTTGGGACAGTGCCAGGAGCCTTCGGCTTCTTCACGATCTGGACGCACTCCCAATGGAACCATCGCCCACACCTGTTGCAGAGGATGTACTTGATTTAGGTTGTCTGTCTGCAGCAGTGCCACTGGTACCAGAGGTTGGAACGTGGAGAAGGAAGAACAACATGCCTATCATAGATATTGTTCAGCATTTCGCTGACGGCCTGGATGACCTTGATGGTCTTGTGCTGAATGAGGAAGCATCACTTGAGGTCGATGTGGTTTGAGATGGTCAGCTCGATCAGAGGGCACACCTTGATTGTCTTGTAGTGCCAGAGGCACATATCTGCATTGCAGTGAGTCAGTTTGTATTCTCCAATGTTGAGTGGTAAGATTGCTTGCCCAGCATGTAGCTTGGCCCAATCCTCAGGCAGGAAACTGAGTAGCCCAAGTCTCCCTCTCCCTCCATCACCCCTCCTGCCACCACCAGCAACACTCAACCAGCTGCATCACTCCTATTCCTTCCTCCCTGAGTAACTGCCATGTGACTGGGGCCTCTTGCCACCTCTCTAAACTGGTAAAGGGTGGTAAAAGTAACTGTTTAGTGTATAGAACTTGTAGCATGAGAGTCAAAATTTGTACACATCAGAAGAAAAACAAACTCAAAAGGGGCTATAAACAAGAAAATGGTACATATATTGTAGAAGATAGAGCAGGGCAAAGAGACAAGTTTATTAACTTGTAAAGGTAGAAAGTGAAATTAGCACAGTGATTTGTGGCTGCACTCCTGGCTAGGGGTGCCAGAGGGAGGAAGGGATTGGGGTGTGAAGGCTGGGTGGTTAAGGAACTTCTCCACCCAGGAATACATTTCATCCAGCTCAGTGTAGCCAAGAGTCTTGGTCAGAAAGGGCCAGACTGGCATTGCTGACAGCAGCTTTGCTGCCAGTGACTGGTGGATCCTCATGCCCTATTAGGGCAACCAAGGTGGATAGTGCTCCTCCTGCCAGTTCAAGGCCAATTGGTGTGGCATTGAGAACACCTGGCACAACTTAGGGTTTAAAGTTTCTTTTTAATTACAGTTTTTAAACAATAAACACAATGCCAGGCATAATTGTTGCTGTGGCTGAGGGGGGAGGGGAATTTGTACATTTTTTCCAGGGGGGGGAAGGGAAAGAGAAAAGGAGGAGAAGAAAGGAGGGAAAAAGGGGGGGGGAAAGGTGAGAGAGCCTGGTTGTATCCACGCAGCCAGAGGGCAGTTGGACCACAGCGGCAGGCAGGCAGAGAAGAGAAGAGGGTCATCTACACATGACAGCAGCAGCAGCAGCAGCAGTGGACCTGGACCTTCTGTTATACTTGCTGATCTCTCTGAGTGCAAGGCATTCATAGAATCAGAGGTACCCTCAGCTGTGCAACTAGTCTACTGCTTGCTTTGCACTCATGATAACCTGAGGGTTTGGTACTCAGGGTATAACACTTGAGGATCTTCAAGATCATGTGAAGGACATGCATAAGTTTGTTGCAAAGCTGGAGGAACTCAACAAGACCAAGCACCAACAGTGGATTACAGAGCTACCACTCCTCATAGAGAAGAGCAAAGCTGAAACCCTCTGCTGGGAGATTTAGCTTGTGGAAGCAGAGTGCAGGCTCCAGGAGAGCTCAAGCTCCTATGAGATCATTGCCAAACAGGAGAGGGATGCTGCTTTGTTCACCATCAACCAACTCTTGGCCAAGCACAGTCGTGCTGAGTTGGAGATCATTAGGGTTTAATTGTTTTGTATTTATATTTTTTAACAATAGACACAAGGGTTTAGGGTTTAAAGTTTTTTAATTTACAGTTTTAAACAATAAACACAATGCCAGGCATAATTTTTGCCGTAGCCGGAAGAGAGGGGGATTCTTTACAATTTTTACAGGGGGGGGGGCGAGGAAGAGGAGAAGGAAAAGGAGAAGGAAAAGGGGGGGGGATTCCAGCCAAGCCCAGAGCCTGGGCCTGGTGGGCGAACAGAGAGAGGGGCGCGCGCCTGACGGGGTGGTCGTTGACGGGCTGGATGGCGGCGGCGGCTGCTGGATGGATGGCGACTGGAAGACGATTGCAGCAGGATGGGGGCCTATGCCCTCATCCCGTTGTTGTTGTTGTTGTCATTGTTGTTGTTGTCATAGTAATAGTAATTGTCGTCGTTGTTGCTGGGCTGGGGGCAGTTGTCAGCGACTTAGAAGTCGCCGACGATGAGAATAGCGCACGCGTTCCATGTGTGTGCAAGGTGTGTGGTTCCTTGGGTGGCTGCGACGGATAGGCGAAGGCGTGCCTTTGTGACCTTGGAGGCGTCCATGAAGCCCATGGCCTTCTTGACGAACGCCTTGGCGGGCTTGGCAAGGACGCCAAAGGGTGACATGATGAATGGGACGATCATGGTGATTGTGCCATCATCAATGGCTGGCTGGTACTTTGAGTACTTCTTGTAGGCGGCTTGGTCGAACGCTCTCGCGCGGCCGAGCCGGCAGGACGCGGCGACCACCATGTCAACCGCAGTTGACGAAGCTGCGAGCCAGAGGTCTGCCCGTAGTTCAGCTTGGGTTGGGGCAGTACGGGAGGACCCTGAGAAGGATAGTTTATTGATGATGTGATAGAGCAAAGTCTCCTCTATCCAAAGATGAGTCTATTTTTTCATAATATAAACTTGTTAGAAAGATATTTAGTAAATACGGAAAAATACACTACCAAAAGACTTAGCATTTTTTTTCCATGGCAAGTACATGATCACAAGGCAAGAGAATGAGAGGTTGAGAGATAGAATGACAGGTGGTTGATTTCAAACACTCAAAAAGACAGCTATGCTGCAGTTGAATTGTGATTTCTGATCTTACACTTGGTATTTTTCTTTGTACAGGGCAATAAAATTGCTATCAACTTACTCCATGATCTCTCACTGACACAAGTCATTGCCATATGATAAAGGGTGGTGATAAGACTGGTTATAATGATGCAGTTTTTATTTCCAGTAAACACAAAGGGAAAGAAAATTATTTTTTT